>JAQJVK010000254.1:0-166703 GCA_035578135.1 Flexamia atlantica
TATTAGTAGTGCAATAGTGGGGCTTCTGGGCCAAAACGCATTAATCAAAAGGGACAGCTACATCCGGTCTGGTGACGTCAGAGGCTGTGACGTAGCTGTGACGTGTATGGTGGGCATTTAAAGTTTAAATGCCCGGCTGTGCTGGGTATTTAAACTTTAAATGTCCGGAAATGGGTCAAGGTCAGGTGAGGATGTTTTTAAAAAGATCTTGCATTTTCGGAAGATCCGAAAATGCAAGATATTTTTTTTATTTTACATTAAGGTTGAAAAGTTTGCTCCCAAATTTGAAAAGTAAGTTGTTGTCGGTGGTGAAATTTCTTGCTTATTTTCATTCTTTTTGTTGTTGTTGTAAGTTGGCAAAAATACATTCTTTTCGTTTTGATTGTTTGTTGCATAAAGTTCCAAAGATAAACCGAACCCAGTGGTTATAAGTTGTTTTAGTTCTTCACTAAAAATTTCCAAATCCTTGTAGGTTGTAAGATTGATAGTGTTGTAGTGAATCCCGCGAATGTTGAGAGACATGACTAGAGTTGTTTACTCGACGAGAGGTGTAGCAGGAATGACTATTGCAAAGCCGGTGCTGCGGGTACCTCCGATAGTAGTGGGGCTAGTGGTGGGGGTAGTGGTGGGGATAAAAATTGTAGACGCTTGTTTAATCACTTTGCATTTAATCGTTGCCACAATAGACCGAGTCGATGTTGCAATTCTTCTAGTTTATCCAACCGGTTCTTTTGATATGTTTTGCAACCACATTTACAGTAGCAGAAAGAATTACATTTTGTACAAGCTTTTCCGTCAACTTGATCTTCAGGTATTTTAAAACATTTCTCTTTGCAACAATAAGATAAAAGTGGTACATTATTTCTTTTGGATGACATGTTGGTTGTAGCTTGTCTTAAACAGAACTGAGCCTCTCAACGTTAAGGTTTCGTATTTATATAAAGTATTCGAATAAAACTATCGAATAAAACTATCGATCAAAATAATCGAATAATACCATTGATTAAAAGTTCAAGGTCATCCGTTTGAGTTTTTAAAAAAAATACAACATATCAGTATATAAAAACATATACTGATATGTTGTTTTTTATCTTTTTATTTAAAACATTTTTTTTACAATATTTACAATGTTATTTTTGTGCGATGTGCAGAGTAAGTTCCGTAGAGTTGTTTCCGCTCATTCCGTGTGACACCAAATATAATGATCCTGGCTGAATTTCCCGCAGATCTTCATTTTGCAGCAACTGGACGAATCGTTTTGGAAGATATACTTGAAACTTTGGTTCATCACCTGGTGTATATGGTGCATCGGATAAAGATGCGACGACTGCGTCTCCATGCGTTGTATCAACCTTTTTCATTTCATGAACAATATAATGTTTCTGTTCTTTTAATTCTGAACATTTCTTGATAATTAGAGTATTTGATTTTGAATGTAAGTTGAATTGTTCAACTAAACATTGGAGAAACTGTTGTGATGCCATGTTCTTCACTGGAGATGTTGTCTGTTCGGAGTATGGAGTTGGAGTGATACTCGGGGTGTGTTGCTTCCTCGTATTTATAACCTTCGTAACCCCCACCACATTCTTCTTTTTCTTGTAAGTAAGCAGCCAAGTGATATGCGTTTTGTAATGCGCATTGAGATTGGTTGTGTTTCGGATCTATTGTAGAAACACAAATATTTCTAACATCACAATGAAAGGTTTTGTCCATTTTTATGCTTAAAACTTCTTTGTTTGTGTACTGTTGTATCCAACTTCTTTTTTCCAATCCTCTGGTGTATATGTGCGTAAATTGTTTACAGAAATGAAACATAATTTTGTGTACATTGTTGTACGGTAGAAAACCTTCAAACCAATGTATATGATGAAAATTGTTTGTTAACCATCTGTTTGTTATTTTAGCTTTTGACTTTAGTGCATGGATAGAACACGGTGCTTCAAATAAAAACGGGTATGCTACTTGTGTGAGCAAATCTAAAATCACCAATTCTTTTATAATAAATCTATCATCGTTTCCGCGAAATGCTTGAAATTCAATTACACAAGGTTTTGCTGCCATTTCTTCATCCAGTCCGCTCATCACGATGTCTGGTGATTAACTGTTTTCCACACCACGGTAGGTTAGATATATAAACCAGGCCGTACAGTTGTAGGCGCGTTGGTGTATGTTTAACGTGGGCACCGTCCCCAGTAGGCCTACCCCACGGTTTATTCTTTTGTTAAACTACATTGTAGTTTTTTTTTAAACTACCAAAGTTTCTTCTTTCTTCTTTACTGTAGCTTCCGTTGCGATTTCAGTAAAAGGTTCAAAGTTTCTCAACTGCCTCCACATTTCCACTTCGTGAGGTATTCTATTAAAAATGGATGTATCTATTGGTCCGTATTGTAAAGTGCTGTCAGGTTGTTTTTCGCATGCATCTACCAGATATTCCTTAATAACAGAGCTTGAAAATACCAATTGTTTCATATACCTAGTGATAGGTGATGTTGCATAGTTTAAAATGTAGAATTCTTCACGTGTTAGTAGAATTTTATTTTCAAATTGTGTCGAGTCTCTAATTCTTACTTGTTGTTGGCCACGATGTTTAATAATGTCAATTTCATTGTCACAATCCAAAAGTCGAATGTTAGTTTTTCTTCCAAAGAAACTGTTGGCTAAATAACATTCAATAAGATGTAGATGTTTTAAAAAGGAATCCCAAGCATTTTCTGAAAATAAAACCATCTTTGTACCATGGCTTAGTATTACTGCGGGAGAGTAGTCTAATGATTTTACCAATCCTATCGACACACTTTTACTCATGCAAGATGAAATAGGATAAAAGATGCGAAGGAAAACTTCAGTTAAAATGTTCGGTGGAATATTTTCTTCAAGTTTTCTTTTCTTTCTTACGTTTGTTTTATTATTTTCCAACTTTTTATTTTGTTTTCCAAACTTTAAAAACTCATCAATTTCTTTTACAACATTTTCTTCAAAATGTTTATCATCATCATTTTCCAATAAAGGTGTTGTTTCGGAAACGCCTTGTACAACTGATAAAGAACTCATTTTGTTTATAATGCTGTAGACGATGTTACCCATACAACTGTAGACAGTCAACTAAACAATTTGCGTTCCCGCTCCTGCTTTTATAGCCGAGTGGTGGGGGGTATTTTTTTTTCTTTTCATTTTACAACACTGCTTTTACAATACCGGTTAAAGGTGTATATGTAACAATTTTATCATGTAAAATTAAACAATAAGCAGATGTATCTTTAGGTACATTTTGTTCAAATTCCATTTCTATTTTTATATCTACACTGGAAGATTTTACAGATTCATTTTGTTTGGAACAATCAACTACAACAATCGGATAGTTAGATTTAAATTGGTTTGGCGTTAATAAAGGTGTGTTTGTTTTTCCATAATATGAATTTTGGAATCTTGCATACATATCGTACAAAACACTAAACCTGTCTTTTGTAAAGTTTATGTTGAAGTTGTCGTATGGAAAGAATTGCGAGTTTAGAAACACCTTAAAATTTGTAAGTTTGCAATGATCAAATTCACCAGCATGTTTAGTTATTTCATTTCTTCTTTTTGTTTGTAATCCAAATATTACATATCTTGCCTTTTCCAAATGAGTAGAAGTTTTTACAGTCCATGTATGACGTTGTGTTTCCGGTAAAACCGGATATTCATGAAACTCCCAACTTCTAAATGGTATTACGATATCACGATCTGATTTTAAAGTTCTCAATAATGAAATTCTATTCTGATCGTTTAACCGTACATGCGGTACTCTCCAAACAATCTTGTCTAATTGCATTTTCCATTCTAAAGTAGCTTCCGTTGTTCCATCAGTTGCTTGAATAATATCTTTGTCGTTTGATGATCTTAACAAAACTAATTCTTGTTTTACGTTTATTATTATTTTTCGGTAATCTTCGGCAAAGCCTAAAAGTAATCTTAAAGGAATGTAAAAGTCAAAATTGCCTGAAGTGTTTGGAGTGATTGTACTGGAATCGGGTGCTACCCATCCTGCGGCGGCCAGCATATTTTTTTCACTCGGTGTTAAAGATGCTAATCCTTTTAATGTACTTGTAATTCCCACCTTTTTTGTTGAATCTACTGTAACTCCGGAAATTTCATATCTTATTTCATCAAACAAATATGCCATGGGGTTATTTATGAACGGAACAGTACTTGCAGTGGTTCCATCCCTTTTTGTTACTCTTCCTTCGATATATAAATAACTTTCACATGGAAGTGTATAAATATCTTGTTGTTGTATGGGAATTCTAATTTCATCATTATTGTTTAATTTTGACGAAGCGTAAGGGTTGTGCGTATGATATTCCTTTTCCCATAAGGTTTCGTCGAATGTCGGACCCTGCGCTATATCCAATATTTCCATTATTAATAAGTTTTAATCCAATTTCTTCTAGAAAACGAATGTTATCACTTGTTAATCCTTCTATAGCTGACGTGCTACTGACTTGTTTACCAGTCAGCTCTTTCTTTTTAAATGATAACCCCATTGTTATACGGTTGATTTTATATGTATTCGTATAGTTATAGGTTCGTCTCTAAAATCAATATGATTTCCGTCTTGATCTAGTATGTTCACCACAATGTCTGAAATAAAACTGGTGTTTAATGGTAGGTACACCAAGTTTTGTGGCTTTTCCACAATTTTAAAACCCGGAGCGACTGTTGGATAGAATGTGTGCAATATATGAGTATTTTCACCATCTCTATAAGAACCATGTATAATATTACATGTAACATCTATACTGTTAACTTTCATTATTGTCACAGTTCTAGTACCTGAATGGTTAATATTAGGTTCTAAAATTTTTGTTGTTTTAGGAAATCCTAATAAACTACCAATTGAATGTTCTTTGCTAAAATCTATATAATATTTAGATTTAATTTCAGCTTTCATAGTATTGTTATTTCCTTTTATTGTTATATTATCTTTTCCCATATGATTTTGTATCGCTTCATTTATATCATCAATTTCATATGCTCCAGTGGGTAAACTAAATACTTGTATATCTGAATATTTGTTTGTATTTTTATCTTTTGTTTTGTAATAATGTATTTTGTCATTAACATTTTCAGTAACGTTGGGAATAGAATTATAAGTTGTTATATCTAATAATGCGGCTTCCCATAATTTATCTTTTTCCAAACGTAACGCAGGGAAAAGAACACTTCGCAAAGTAGATGAAGTTCCAGTTAATGATACTGTATAGGAAGACATCTTAAAGTTGACTAACGCTTTTTGTTAAAAAATCTAAACATAAATGTCCACAGATTACCGTATCATCAGGTTGCTCTCTTTTATAATTGTATAGTACATTTTTAGCTGTTTTAAAGTAATATTGTAGTTCTTTTGGTGGTGGGAGATTACCAAAACTATCAAAGTAGTAAATAGTTGATCCTAGTTTCTTATAACATACCCAATGAGTGCCTCATCCTTTACTATTATCTAAATTTACTATTCCGGTTTCATTTTTCCAAATTTTAACAGGTAATGCATCTTTCATAAATACTCCTCTAAAAAATGGAATTTTTAAACAAGAAACATAAGTAATTAATTCTTTATCTGTTAATTCTTTATTTGGAATTAATAATTGTTTTTTTCTGTTTAATACACACGATACGGTCTTAGGTATAATCCTCCTCCTTTTTTTATCATTGACCATATTGTTTGTTTCTTTTTATTTTTACCTGCGGTGGATCGTCGTTTTCTTCTTATATTTCCTCCACGTTTCTTTGCAGGTTTTCTCCTCCTTTTTCCACCTCCTTTCTTCTTTCCACCTCCAAACATCGTTTTACCCTTCATTGCTGCTGATACCGCTAAAGCTGCTGCTTTTTCACCGATACTAGCGTCACTGGATGTTACTCTTTGCCAAGCTTTTTCAGCAAGTGCTCTATCCGCTATTGATCTATTTTTAGTATCTGCAAACTTTGAATATGCTATATCGTGTTGTTTGCAGGCTTGATCAAGTTTATTTATTCCAAGATCTCCTCTAGCAAGTCTTTTTTTCAATTTTGTTCCTGGACCACAATATTGATAACCTCCTGGTAAATGTAGTTCTACAGGTAATAAATCGATAGCTTTGTTAACTATAGCTCCAACCGGCTTAGTAATAAGAGAAAGTGCTGTTGATGCTATTCCTCTTCCTCTCTTTATAACGTGTCGATTATGACTGATGCGTTGAACTTTCAACATGGTTTTTTATAGTGAAAGGAAATGCCAATACTTGTTTATTTTATAAATTCTTTATAATGAATGATGCACTTATCCTTTGACATTGTTTATTTATAATAAACATGTATTTTGTTTATGGGTAATAAACTTTTACCCAGTCTTTTGGTAGGATTGTATCCTTTTTATCAACATCAACTTGAGCAAATCTTAAATTTCCAGTTTTCATATTTAAAAAATATTTTTCTATAACATTTTTCTTAACCCAATGTAGTTTTTGATCAGCTTTTATGGGCTTTATCGTATTATAAACATCATATAACACTACACTTAAGAGTCTTATAATGTAATTTACATTAACAGCATCAACAATATCAATAGGGTCATCTAAGCTAGTCAATCGCAAGTTTTGACAATGAAAAAACTTTTTGTGTTTTTCTGTTCTTAAGCATCTTTCACGCCATTCTTTTACTCTAACTGCATCACTGTCATTTACTCCCATTCCAACATTAAATAGTGGTCTTTCTTTACAATCAAAGCCTTGTTGACCAAGTCTTGATGAAATTTCTTTTAATGCAGGAACTTGTCCAATTGTTGCTACATCAACATCATTCAACCCTTCTTTAACATTAGTAATTATTTTTGCATCCGCATCCCATTTGTTATTGTTTAATTTCATTATTTGACTTATTGTAGCTGCATCTGATTTTGCAGTTCCCTCCTTAACGTTAGTTAACACTTTATTTTTGCAATCAATTGACTTAATATCATATGTAATACAATGATCTGTAACATATTGAAGGTTTACCGCATCTTTCATATCTTTAGGGTCTCCAATATCGTGTATTACAAAGTTGTAAAAGGAAAATTTATCTGTTTTTTCAGGTATGACTGAATGTAAATACTTTTTGGTAACTGAATCTTGATCATTAACAGGATCTGCTATATTGGCTATTCTAAGATCTTTTGCATCATATGCTTTATTATTACTTTTAGGATCATATCTTAAGGTTTGGTTTATGTACCACATTAAATATTCTTTATTTACCGAATCATTCTTATCTATTGGTTTTGGAAGATTTGCAATTCTATAAAAATTAGCGTTATACACTTCATTTTGAAGCTTTAAGCTAGGTAATGTTTCACTTTTTAAAGTTTTGAAATTTACTGCATCATTATCATCTTTTGGATCATTTACAAACTTTAAACGTTTGTTACTTATATCATAATCTCCATCGGATGTTAGTGGTAAACCACCTCTTTTTCCATAAGATCCTGATTTGCTTCCAGTTTCGGAATACCGTCCAAACTTATCCACACTCATGGTTATACTGAATGTTTAATCGGTTATGCTTGTATTCTATATACTCATATTTTTATGCAATTACTCCTCGATTTCGCAATTCGCCGACCAAAGCTACCCATTCGTTTTCTAAACCGCTATGTCCGGCTTGTTTTGCTTCATATATCAACTTCATTCTATCAACCAATTTGTTTATATCGTTGTAGTATATTATATTAGTATCATACAAGTTTTTCAATAATCCTTTTCCTGATAAACTTGATTGATTTGTTTTTCTCCTTTTATGTAAAATATTTATTTCAGCAGAAGATAATGATTTTCTTTTTATGGGTGCCCTTCTTTTTGGTGGGAAAAGTTTAGCAATAATAGTTATATATTTTTCTGATTTATTTCTATAAACATTGAAATTTTTAGAATAATTTTTCTTATGCGCATTTGTATCCTCCAATATTTGTTTAAAAATGTTTAAATCCTTTTTAGTATATTTATTAGGTTTCGGTTTAAAAATAAGTTCAAACAATCCTTTTGTACCTTTGTATTGTTTATTATTTATAATAATATTGTCATGTTCGTCTACATCAAGCTTGCTATCTCCAATCATTAGGCCATTTTCTTCTATTCTAGCACCAAAAGTATGATACTTTCGAGTTGGTTGTGCAGAATGTAACATTTTTAATACAAATTGTCTTGCAAGCGGCCCTTTATACGCAATATCCGAGCCCAATTTGCTCAAGTTGGATGGATTAATAGGCTCTTCTTCTTCTTGTTGTTCTTCGCTTGTAGAAAGACCTTCTTTTTCTGTTAAAACATCCGTTTCTTCACCTAGTTCGCTTTCTTCTTCAGTTGTTTCTCCTTGTTGCGTAAAACTTGTATCACCTTCATATTCTTCTTTTTGTTCAAATTTTGAAATGGGTAAAATAGCATCTCCGGAAAAATTAAATGTTGAAGGTGTAACATTTTGCCCCAATTGTTTTAATGGCTCAGTAATAGGTTTAAATGTTGATTCCAGAAATTTCTCTCTTTCACTTATTCCTAATCTTAACGCTCTGTTTTTATGTCTAATAGAATCACTAAGTGATTTTATTTCTTTTAATAGCTTTTCCTGATTAACCATGTTTACACCATGGAGACTTGGACGATAATGTTGTTAATTAATGTATTAAAACAAATTTATCAAAACCTATGCGGTAACGACCATCTGTTATAGCTTTATCTTTCATAATTACCAAAAATCCATATTTTTCCGCCCAAGCTTTTCCACAAAGCTCTTTGAATTTATCAAATGACATATCAGCATTTACATGATCGTTGTATATATGTTTTAGGTTTGTATCGTCTTGTTTGAATAAAACTAAAATATTTGCATTGTCTCTAATTAGTTGTTTTGGAATTTTGCTATATGTTTGTCCGATATATATGCTATCAATATTATTATGTCTTCCCATGGCAAAATAGTTTCTAATAGTATCATGATTTTCACTAGATACATCATCAAATACAAATACAGAATACGGCTTAGCCTGGTCTGGTTGCATAACACTGTCACTAGCATTAAATTTGTAATAGTTAACATCAGGCACATCAGTCAGGATCTTTTCCAACAATTGATACTTTGGTTGATGTAAGGACTTTGAAAAAATATATAGGTTATTAAATCGCAATCCTTTTGTGTTTGTAATTAAGTTAAACACAACGTTAGTTTTGCCACAGTTTGAAGGACCGCTTACTATACATCGTACAGTGTTTGGAAATAAACTGCCGTGTTTACCATTGTTGATTTTAACGTTATCTACAGTTAAATCATCAATGTTATTAATATTAAATTTATCTTTATGGTGAACAATCTCCATCTTATTCAAAGGCTGAAGAATAAATAAGTTGATTTATAACTAAATCAAATCTTTTATAGGTATCCACGAATCTTCAGTTTTGTCAAACCCCAACCAACGTACTTTAACTTGGTCTTTTTTCCTTTGCAACACCTTTTCAACAAGATAGACATCACCTACTGTTGACTTTAACAATTCATGTCCGTAAAAACCGCCTTGTAACAAATTTCCTTTGTTATCTTTTAAAATATAAGTTTCCGGTACAGTAGGTTGTACTTTATACACTGTAAAAACTTCGTTTGTCCAATTGGGCAGGTATTTCTTAGTAAACACTCCTTTGTATTTACTAATTCGAACTTTATCATTTATATTAAATTTTCTTGGTTTTTTTTGTTCCGCTTTTGGCTGTGTATTCTTTTTAATTCGTTGTAAAACTAGTTTAGCGTTTTTCTTATTCACTTTGTTAGGTGCCATACCGATAGTTCTATGAAACTTGTTGTTGTAATCGCTTATTAATTTTGGTAAGATATCAACCCATACGTAAGAACCTCTTTTCGAAAACATTTTATACATTGCACCTTTTAAGGTTCTATTAAATCTTTCAATTATAGCTGCCTTTTTCTCAGAATTTGTAGAATAATGATTTATCTTATATTTTTTCATTAACAATGCAAAAGGTTTATTAAGAAATTCTTTCCCATCATCAGTTTGTAAATGTTTAATTTTATTTTTATCTCTTTTTATAGCTACTTCCATAGCTTTTGTTATGCTGTTACCGGTTTTGTCTTTTAATGGCAAAGCATCTGCAACTTTAGTAAAACAATTAATAATCGTAAGTATGTATCTAAATCCTTTATTTATTTTACTATGCGGTTGCATTTCAATTAAATCTGCTTGATATAAATCATTTATTCCTTTTACAACAGTATTTCTTCGTGGAAACTTTATTCTTGCAGGTTTATGAAGTTCATTAACAATCTTTTCCTTTAACTCTGTCATGATGTTTTTACTAACAAAGTCAAGTTAGTATTGAGTGTTTCTTTTTCTGCATCCGCTTTTATAGGTCAAGGTCATTTCAACATATTTTTAAAAAAGGGAAAATCACAGCGAGCATGCTGTGATTTCCCCTTTTTTTCTTTTTTCTTTTTTTCTTTTTTTTCTTTTTTTTCTTTTTACTCATTGATAGGATTGAGAGAATAGTGGCCGAATGGTAGAGTGTGAATTTTGTCTGGAAGAATGTGTCGTTTGTCATCATTGGAGCAGAGTGCTTTTTTTACTTCTGTTACGCTGTACAGGTGATGGTTGAAACTTCTGATGGTGTTGAATTTTGCAGTTATAGTCGTTTCTTCAAATAAGCATTGCTTGTAGTGTTCGAAATTTACATTCTTCTTAAGATACAAACTTTTTACACCCTTAGCTTTTTTAATTACATTGTTTTCTTCTTTATGCAATTGTAGTGAATACAATTTTGACATTAGTGCAATAAGTTCTTTTAGTAAAATTCCATTTGCTTCGTCTTTAAATTTTCCAAGTTTCTTTTTGTTCCGATCATTGTCATAATTTAAATGATCTTTTGGATAGTCACTAAAATCAAATTCATTTTTGTGAACAAATGTTCGAAGATCCAAATACATATCTTCAGTAAGAATCCAGTAGATGAAAGCGTCCGTGTCCATGTAGGCGATTCCGATGTTATCTCTACCGTAGAAGGCAACCATTTTGTTGTAGTGGAAATCATACATATGGGTTTTGGAAATATCCAAGATTGACATTCCAACGTACAACGGACGATCCATTTTCACGCTTGTCTTCTTCATAGATACTGCTACAAGGTTTTCATTGATGATAACGGATGTTCCAAAGTTTGGTTTTTGTACAAGTTTTTCTAGTTTTATAGGATCTGTAATTAATTTAACATTTTTGTGTTTTCTTTTGTTTTCCAATGTTTTTCCAAATATCGCATTATTCATTAATTTAAAAAAATCCTTTTGAAATGTTGATGTTGCAGCTGCTCTTCTTCTGGTGTTTGAATCAATGTACGGTTTTAACCAGCATGATTGGGAAAATTTTAAAACTCTATGAATTTTGGTTATACGTAAACCCAATTGGAGTGCTTGTTGAACAACCCAAAAGTGAGCTACGTATCTTTGTTTATTTTCAAGAGTCATCATTAATTTTGGATGTTTGCCAATTGGTGAAACTTGTGTTTTTGCAAGGAGCGGAAGATCGTAATGAAGATCGTGCAAGTGTTCTGGATATTCAAAGTCACAGTCCAATATGTATCCGGTGTCTCCGTCTTTTGAAATTTGTGTAATATCACCAATAGAGTCTGGATTAACCCATTCAAAGTTTCCAAAAGGAAGTGGATTAGACATGGCCCATCCGTATAAATTGTTGGCATCGAAATATCCTAAGAACACTGATGGTTTTTCTTTATCGTAGTTTGGAAGATATTTGTTGTTAGCTTTAACATGTCTAGTAACACTTTGGGTCAATCCACCTCTAACGCCCGATTCGATCATCAACACCATGTCAATATCGGTTAATAATTGAAGGTTGCACTTTGTTTCTTTTAGCATAGCTTGCCAAGCTAGTCCTGGAGAAGTATAAGAATGAAGAGGGTCTAATCCGTAGGCTTCAAAGCAAGTGTTTCTAAATTCTTCCATCACATCGCAGAGAAGGGTCACATCAAGTTTTACATAAAAGTCAGAATAATCTCCCAGAGTGTTCATTTCCAATTCGTCCCAAACTCTGCATGCGTGTTGATAGTCTTCAGGTGAAATGTCCGAATCGGTAAGTTTACTTTTAAATGCTTCTGGTGGAGGAAGTGATGTTTCTTGAAATTTATGTAGTCCATCGATGTAATCATACGGGAAAACTCCTTTCCGAAGAACCAAATCCATTTTTTCTGCAGGTACAATTTTGCTTGTTTCTATTAAATTTTCTCTTCTTAAATTTTCAGAAAGTTTCATTAGACTGGAAGGCATAAATCTAAATGAATCAACAAATCTAAGTTTAATTTTGCCCACCTTTTTTGAAAAGCTTATAAAGTTTTCCATAGTTTGTGCCAAAACATCTATTTCACCGTTGTCTCTTGCTAATTCGGGAATGATAAAATGTCCATCGTATCCACTAAGATTGTGAAAAACCACAGGAATAAAAGATGGTAGTTTGTAGTTGATGTTACATCCGTTGCAAGCTGCACCTCTGTAGGCTCCTGTCAGATGGTCATGGTCGCGAACTTTAACTTTAGTTTCTGTAAATTGATTGTTACACAAATAGCATGTTGTTGCTGAATCATAAAGATGAAGTTCTTCCGGCGTCATAGGTGACATAGGAACCACATTGCTATACATTGCTTCCACTTTCCCGGCGATGTTGTATAAATCATCAACAAAGTATCGAGCTGCTTCTTCTCCACGATAGATCTTCGGTGTAGATGTCAAACCATATTCTTGAAGATGTTCTTCAGACAGAGTGGATTTTACTATTAAACAGTAGCTGTTTGGTTTGTGAAGTTGATACTTTGTTCTGCTGGTATTTTCCTCTCCTTCTTCTTGTTCAAGTGGAAGCAATGAAGATTCAAAATCTGCATACACTACAACGGGAATTCTGTATTGTTGGATAACTTTGTCAAATTTTACTTGAGATCTTCTAGGGTGTGGTAATTTAATTCTTACTTCATAGTTTCCACTGCATAGTCTTTGATGTTCCGTCAGCCATTCTGAACCTCCTCTTCTCAAAGGTTTGTTTACAAAACAGAAACATCTTTTACAAGTGGTTTTTCCTTCTTTACGTTTTGATAACTGTTTGCAAACTAGAGCTTCAAAATCTTTAATATATACATAATGTGAAATATCACCTTTTGTTATTAATAATAAATCAGTATGATCTCTGCGTTCGGTAGGTGTTATACGTAAGGGGTAAACATTGTTGGATGAATCCAAGCCAAAGATGTTTACAGATGCAAAAGGATTTTTCTTTTCAAATTTTGATATGTCTTGAATTGAAACAGGGTAACTCATGCCTTGAAAATTATAGTTATGGTAAACCTCATTGTATGCTCTACTCGGTCGTTCCGCATGATTTCTTATATATTTTGCAAGCATTGCATACTTGAAACATTCAGCATCTTTATTTTGAACATTAATACAGGAATTGGTGTCTTGAATTTTCTTTGGCAATTCAATATGACTACTACCTCTCATTCCATATCCATGTTTATGAACTCTTACATCTAAGCTTGTTATACTTAACAAACTCCATCCAGAACCTCTTCCTTCATGTTCTTGTAATTTTGTTAAAAGTTCTTCAAAACAATCATCCACAATTGAGCTTATATCTGATGCAAACATGATGGTTTTGTTTTTAGTTAAAAATCCTCTTGGTGATGTTTCATTCTGAACATTTGTAAATACTGTATCTAATAATATTCCAAACTTTATAAAATTTAATCTTCTTAGTTCATTGTTTAATGTTTCTGTTACTAATGTTTTTGCTTTTGAAATAAACTGTGCAAGTTGCAATTGAGCATTGTCAATCTTAAAATGAGTTACTACACTACCTGGTAAGGCTCGGGCGTATAATTCCACATCCAAAGATGGTCCGGGTGCGTATTGAATAACACTTGATCTTGAATTTAGTTGTTGTTGTACGGTAGCCAGTATTTGATCTAAATCTTCCAAATATTCTTCTTCTGCATTGTTATTTGTTTCTTGGTTTGTTTCTTGGTTTGTTTCTTGGTTTCTTTCTTGGTTTGTTTCATTGTTATGGTAAACTTCTTTGTGTATTTGTAGTAAAATTTCATCTTCAAAAGATTCTTCGCAACTAATGCAGTAATACATGACGTAGGTGTGCTCTCCACAAAAGTTGCCGTAGTAATGAAAACCACTCTAAAACTCCCCCTATTTATAGCATTACCCCCACCACTTTTTTCTGTATTAAACATAAAAAGTGTAAATAACAGTTAAATTTCTTATATTTCAAAACCCCAAAGTATTAAGATTATCCGATGTAAGTTTAAAAAGAAATCCAAGTGTCAAGGTCAAATTATACAAGTTTAAAAGAATCTTTTTTTCTGTATTAAACACAAAAAGTGTAAATAACTGTTGAACGTTTTATATTTCAAAACCCCTAAGTATTAAGATCATCCAATGTAAATTTGAAAAGAAATCTAAGTGTCAAGGTCAAATAATGCAAGTTTAAAAAAAAATCTTTTTTTCTGTATTAAACACGAAAAGTGTAAATAGCTGCTAAATTTTTTATATTTCAAAACCCCTAAGTATTAAGATCATCCAATGTAAGTTTGAAAAGAAATCTAAGTGTCAAGGTCAAATAATGCAAGTTTAAAAAATCTTGTTTAAAGTAAATTTGAAGCAAATGTTTGAAAAACGTTCTAAGTCCTAAAATATTAATTAAGGGGAAGTTTTAACACTTAAAATTTTTACAAGTCCAATGTAAAGTAAAATAAAGAAATGTTGTTGCTTGTTGGAACAGTAACAAAAGAATGATGGGTTTGAAAAATTTTCTAAGTCCTAAAATATTAATTATTGGGAAGTTTTAAGACTTAAAATTTTTACAAGTCCAATGTAAGATAAAATAAAGAAAGAAGGGTTGTTGTCTGTTGGAACAGTGGCGAAAGAATAATGGAATTCAAACTCGCAGCAAAAAAGAAACTTGATATTGTAAAATAAATGTTGATGCAAATGTTTGAAAAATTTTCTAAGTCCTAAAGTATTAATTATTGGGAGGTTTTAACTCTTAAATCTTTTACAAGTCCAATGTAAAGTAAAATAAAAAGAAGTGTTGTTGCCTGTTGGAACAGTAACAAAAGAATGATGAATTTAAACAATTTTCTAAGTCCTAAAAAAATGGATTATAGAGAAGTTTTAACACTTAAAATTTTACAAGTCAAATGTAAAGTAAAATAAAGAAAGAAGTATTGTTGCCTGTTGGAACAGTGGTGAATGAATGATGGAAAGTAAACTCGCAGCAAAAAGAAACTTGATATTGTAAAATAAATGTTAAAGCAAATGTTTCAAAAATTTGCTAAGTCCTAAAGTATTAATTATTGTAAAGTTTTAACACTTGAAATTTTTACAAGTCCAACGTTAAGTAAAATAAAGAAAGAAATGTTGTTGCCTGTTGGAACAGTGGCGAAAGAATGATAGAAACCAAACCCGCAGCAAGGGTCCTGTGGTTTAGGAGGGGGTAAGCGGGGGGGGGGGGTGATGACCTCGAGCCGAGTTGGGGTCTGGGATCTGCGCGTGTGGTTCTGCATCAGTTGCTCGCTAGACAGTGAGGTGGTAACATGTTCAGAAGGCGCCCTGAACATTTTATCATTTTTGCTGTTTGGTGAAACTATCTTGGTGTTATTTGTACAATAACATCTTGATGTAGAACTGATTAATTTTAAGGCATGGTAGTTGTTTGTGCTTGTAGATACCCTAGGGTTTGTAGTTTGTTTTTAGTTTGCTGGTTTGGTACTTAGTATTAATTTAAAATCTTTCTTTTACTTACAATATATTTTGCCTGGAGTGTTTAAGTTTAAAGTAATATTTTGTTTTTAAGAATGTTATATGATATGTTTTTAATACCTTTCTATTCCAACTTCCTTTTTCCAACAAGCTTGTTGAGGGCATTCCCTCTCTTGTCTTGTATTCCTTTTTAGTTAGGGACACCTTTCAATTCCAATTTCCTTTCCTTTTTTCCCTTCCATCTTTTGCACGGTAAAACCAATTAATTTATGGTAAAACCGGCTACCGCTTTTGTAGTGATTACGCACACCAAAGCGGGTCACTTACAACCTCTATACGTGCTGGATGGGTAGTTCGCCTACCTCCGGAGTTTCGCTAGACCTCAGCTGTACTGCGTCGCTAATGGCGAGTCACTGGCTCCTTTAGTGTTAGGAAATAAAAACATATTTGTATAACATTTTTCCAAAATTTAATTAAGCAACGTGCTATTTCAGAATAACATTTTTTGTTTTAGCTTAGCGTTGTGCGCTTATGATGAGGTGTGTGAGTTCGCTTACGTGATGATTACACCGTAATCATGATGTGCAGCGCTGGGCTGTTTAGCTTTTTTACTTATCTTTTACTTTTTATTTATTATTTCTTTTAACTTAATTTTTTTTATTAATTGATCAACTCTAGGCAGGTTGTATTGTAAATTAGCTTTTCTTCTTTTAGGTTTCCGGGGGTGTACGGTTCTGTAAAACCATACACCCCCATTTTCTTTTTAATTAATGAATGACCTTGACCTACTTATTTTCAAGGTCAACCAAAAGAGTTAGCGAAAATTTCTAAGTCCCAAGGTTATTTTTATGTAAATTGTTCCGAACCCTATCATGTGGGTATTCAAATTATTTTAAAAATATCTAGTTGAATAAATGCAAAATAAACTACACTTGTTTTAAATATAAACATTTTATTAAATGATGTTACCACAAACCTTTTTGTTTGTCTTTTCATTCTGCTTATTTTAAATACCTACATGATAGGATTTGGAAACATATAAAGAAAAATATGATTTAAAAGATTTTTTTTTCAGTTTTTGAGCTATAACTTTTATACCTTTGGTTTTATCGAAAAATGTTACTGGACCTTTTTTGTTTGCCTTTTTATTCTGCGTAATTTGAGTACCCGCACGATAGATTTAGAGCATTTTTGTTATATCCACTGCCACCGTGTACGGCGACGTAGCTCAAAAGTTGAACGGCGACGATATCAAGTGGGGGCCCCCCATTTCGCAAACTTACTCTAAACCTATTGTGCGGGTACTCAAATTACGCGAAATGAAAAGACAAACACAAAAGGTCCAGTAACATTTTTCGATAAATCCAACGGTATAAAAGTTATAACGAAAAACTAAAGTTTCAAGGTCATTTAAAACTTTTACAAAACCTATCATGTGGTTACTCAAGTTACGTGGAATAAAAAAACAAACAAAAATGTTCAGTAACATTTTTCTATAAAACCAACGTTGTAGAAGTTATTACGCGAAAACTTAAGATTTAAAACCGTCCAGGTTACAAAACGTCCAGGTAACCTGGACGTTTTAGTAAAAACGTCCAGGCTACAAAATATTGTTAATTTCTTACAAAATAATGTTGATTTTATAACAAATGTTACCGAAGCTTGTTGTTGGTCTCATAATTTAAGTACTCACAAAATAAGGGTTGGAAACTTATAAAGTAAAATATAAAATGTTGGAAAATACTTTTTTTTTAGTTTTTGCGTTATAACTTGTATACCGTTGGTTTTATCAAAAAATGTTACTGGACATGTTTTGTTCGTCTTTTTATTCCGAATAATTTGAGTATATGCATGATAGGTTTGGAGCAATTTTGTAAAAGGGGGGGGGGAAATTGCAAAATTACTCTAAACCTATTGTGCGGGTACTCAAATTGCGGGGAGTGAAAAGACAAACACAAAAGGTCCAGTAACATTTTTCGATAAATCCAACGGTATAAAAGTTATAACGAAAAAACTAAAGTTTCAAGGTCATTTAAAACTTTTACAAAACCTATCATGTGGTTACTCAAGTTATGTGGAATAAAAAAAAACAAACAAAAATGTTCAGTAACATTTTTCTATAAAACCAACGGTGTAGAAGTTATAACGCGAAAACTTAAGATTTAAAACCGTCCAGGTTACAAAACGTCCAGGCTACAAAATATTGTTAATTTCTTACAAAATAATGTTGATTTTATAACAAATGTTACCGAAGCTTGTTGTTGGTCTCATAATTTAAGTACTCACAAAATAAGGGTTGGAAACTTATAAAGTAAAATATAAAATGTTGGAAAATACTTTTTTTAGTTTTTGCGTTATAACTTGTATACCGTTGGTTTTATCAAAAAATGTTACTGGACATGTTTTGTTCGTCTTTTTATTCCGAATAATTTGAGTATATGCATGATAGGTTTGGAGCAATTTTGTAAAAGGGGGGGGGGGTGTTGCAAAATGACTCAAAACCTATTGTGCAGGTACTCAAATTACAAGGAATGAAAAGACAAACACAAAAGGTCCAGTAACATTTTTCGATAAATCCAACGGTATAAAAGTTATAACGAAAAAACTAAAGTTTCAAGGTCATTTAAAACTTTTACAAAACCTATCATGTGGTTACTCAAGTTACGTGGAATAAAAAAACAAACAAAAATGTTCAGTAACATTTTTCTATAAAACAACGGTGTAGAAGTTATAACGCGAAAACTTAAGATTTAAAACCGCCCAGGTTACAAAACGTCCAGGCTACAAAATATTGTTAATTTCTTACAAAATAATGTTGATTTTATAACAAATGTTACCGAAGCTTGTTGTTGGTCTCATAATTTAAGTACTCACAAAATAAGGGTTGGAAACTTATAAAGTAAAATATAAAATGTTGGAAAATACTTTTTTTTAGTTTTTGCGTTATAACTTGTATACCGTTGGTTTTATCAAAAAATGTTACTGGACATGTTTTGTTCGTCTTTTTATTCCGAATAATTTGAGTATATGCATGATAGGTTTGGAGCAATTTTGTAAAAGGGGGGGGGGATTGGGGGGGGGAGAAGAGGGGGGGGAGGGGGGGAGGGGAGGGGGGGCGGGGGGAGGGAGGGGGGGAGGGGGGAGGGGGGGAAGGGGGGGAAGGGGGGGGAGGGGCGAGGGATGGGGGGAGGGGGGGGGGGCAAAATTGCAAAATTACTCTAAACCTATTGTGCGGGTACTCAAATTACGCGGAATGAAAAGACAAACACAAAAGGTCCAGTAACATTTTTCGATAAATCCAACGGTATAAAAGTTATAACGAAAAAACTAAAGTTTCAAGGTCATTTAAAACTTTTACATTACCTATCATGTGGTTACTCAAGTTACGTGGAATAAAAAAAACAAACAAAAATGTTCAGTAACATTTTTCTATAAAACCAACGGTGTAGAAGTTATAACGCGAAAACTTAAGATTTAAAACCGTCCAGGTTACAAAACGTCCAGGTAACCTGGACGTTTTAGTAAAAACGTCCAGGCTACTAAATATTGTTAATTTCTTACAAAATAATGTTGATTTTATAACAAATGTTACCGAAGCTTGTTGTTGGTCTCATAATTTAAGTACTCACAAAATAAGGGTTGGAAACTTATAAAGTAAAATATAAAATGTTGGAAAATACTTTTTTTTAGTTTTTGCGATATAACTTGTATACAGTTGGTTTTATCAAAACATGTTACTGGACATGTTTTGTTCGTCTTTTTATTCCGAATAATTTGAGTATATGCATGATAGGTTTGGAGCAATTTTGTAAAAGGGGGGGGGGGTTGCAAAATGACTCAAAACCTATTGTGCAGGTACTCAAATTACAAGGAATGAAAAGACAAACAAAAAAGGTCCAGTAACATTTTTCGATAAATATAATGGCAAAAAAGTTATAACGCAAAAACTAAAGTTTCAAAGTAATTTAAACTTTTACAAAAATGACCTTGAGACTTAGAAATTTTCGCTAAGTCTTTTGTTGACCTTGAAAATAACTAGGTCAAGGTCATTCGATAATTAAAAAGAAAATGGGGGTGTACGGTTTGACAGAACCGTACACCCCCGGAAACCTAAAAGAAGAAAAGCTAATTTACGATACAACCTGCCTAGAGTTGATAAATTAATAAAAAAAATTAAGTTAAAAGAAAAATAATAAATAAAAAGTAAAAGATAAGTTAAAAAAAGCTAAACAGCCCAGCGCTGCACATCATGATTACAGTGTGATCATCACGTAAGCGAACTCACACACCTCACCATAAGCGCACAACGCTAAGCTAAAACAACTAGACAGCCCAGCGCTGCACATCATGATTACAGTGTGATCATCACGTAAGCGAACTCACACACCATCATAAGCGCACAACGCTAAGCTAAAACAAAAAATGTTATTCTGAAATAGCACGTTGCTTAATTAAATTTTGGAAAAATGTTATACAAATATGTTTTTATTTCCTAACACTAAAGGAGCCAGTGACTCGCCATTAGCGACGCAGTACAGCTGAGGTCTAGCGAAACTCCGGAGGTAGGCGAACTACCCATCCAGCACGTATAGAGGTTGTAAGTGACCCGCTTTGGTAAGCGTAATCACTACAAAAGCGGTAGCTGGTTTTACCATTAATGGTTTTACCGTGCAAAAGATGGAAGGAAAAAAGGAAAGGAAATTGGAATTGAAAGGTGTCCCTAACTAAAAAGGAGTACAAGACAAGAGAGGGAATGCCCTCAACAAGCTTGTTGGAAAAAGGAAATTGGAATAGAAAGGTATAAAAAACATATCATATAACATTCTTAAAAACAAAATATTACTTTAAATTTAAACATTCCAGGCAGAAATATATTGTAAGTAAAAGAAAGATTTTAAATTAATACTAACTACCAAACCAGCAAATTAAAAACAAACTACAAACCCTAGGGTATCTACAAGCACAAACAACTACCATGCTTAAACTACCATGCCTTAAAATTAATCAGTCCTACATCAAGATGTTACTGTACAAATAACACCAAGATATTTTCACCAAACAGCAAAAAATGATAAAATGTTCAGGGCGCCTTCTGAACATGTCACCACCTCACTGTCTAGCGAGCAACTGATGCCGAACCACACGCGCAGATCCCGGACCCCAACTCGGCTCGAGGTCACGGCAGCTGGCAGCCGGGCCGGGCAGGTGTGGCAGGCAGCTGGTTGACCACCTGGCCTCAAGCGCAGACTCTGGACCCCAATTCGGCTCGAGGTCACCACAGGAGCCTTGCTGCGGGTTTGGTTTCCATCATTCTATCGCCACTGTTCCAACAAACAACAACACTTCTTTTTTTTATTTTACTTTACATTGAACTTGTAAAGATTTTAAGTGTTAAAAACTTCCTAATAATTAATATTTTAGGACTTAAAAATCTTTCAAACCCATCATTCTTTTCCCACTGTTCCAACAGGCAACATTTCTTTCTTTATTTTACTTTACGTTGGACTTGTAAAAATTTTAAGTGTTAAAACTTCACAATAATTAATGCTTTAGGACTTAGAAAATTTTTCAAACATTTGCTTTAACATTTATTTTACAATATCAAGTTTTTTTGCTGCGAGTTTAATTTCCATCATTCCTTCACCACTGTTCCAACAGGCAACAATACTTCTTTCTTTATTTTACTTTACATTTGACTTGTAAAAATTTTAAGTGTTAAAACTTCCCAATAATTCATTTTTTAGGACTTAGAAAATTTTTTCAAACTCATAATTTTTTTGTTACTGTTCCAACAGACAACAACACTTCTTTTTATTTTATTTTTCAGTATTAATGTAGGTTGAAACTTGTTTTAAAACAATTTTAATATTAGTTTGAAACTAAATTCATATATTATTAATGAGTAACCATGTTTTACTTAAGGAATATTATGTTTTAAGTCAATTGTAATACATAATAAAATAAACATTATACATATTTTCATTGTATCATAAATATAAATCTAGTTTATTAATGTTACTGAACTAAAAATAGGGGTTGGAAACTTATAAAGTAAAAATATAAAATGTTGGAAAATATTTTTTTTAGTTTTTGCGTTATAACTTCTATACCGCTGGTTTTATAAAAAAAATGTTACTGAACCTGTTTTGTTCGTCTTTTTATTCCGAATAATTTGAGCATTTATGTTATATCCACTGCCACCATAGATTTTTTGCAGTTTTTGCGATATAACTTTTACACCGTTGGTTTTATCGAAAAATGTTACTGGACCTTTTTTGTTAGTCTTTAAATTCTGCGTAATTTGACTACCCGCATGATACATTTAGATCATTTTTATTATATCCACTGCCACCAAAGTTTTTTTAAGTTTTTGCGCTATAACTTTTACACCGTTGGTTTTATCAAAAAATGTTACTGGACCTTTCTTGTTTGTCTTTTAATTCCGTTTAATTTGACTACCCGCACGATCGATTTGGAGCATTTTTGTTATATCCACTGCCACCATGTACGGCGACGCAGTTCTAAAGTTGAACGGAAACGAGATCAAGTCGGCGACCCCCCCCCCCATCGATGTTGTCGGGGGGGGGGAGGGGGGGGGAGGGGGGAGGGGGGGGAGGGGGGGGAGGGGGGAGGTTTCGTCCCGGCAACATTGGCGGGGGGGGGGGGTTGGAAAATTGCTTAAAACCCTATCGTGTGGGTACTCAAATTACGCGGAATCAGAAGACAAACAAAAAAGGTCCAGTAACTTTTTTTGATAAAACCAACGGTATAGAAGTTATAACGCAAAAACTAAAAATTATCTTTCTTTACATCATATTTCATTTTATATGTTTCCAAACCCTATCATGTAGGTACTCAAAATACGCAGAATTAAAAGACGATCAAAAAAGGTCCAGTAACATTTATTTATTAAACCAACGGTATAGAAGTTATAACGCAAAAACCCAAAATTATCTTTCTTTACATTATATTTTACTTTATATCCTTTCAAACCCTATCATGTAGGTACTCAAAATACGCAGAATTAAAAGACGAACAAAAAAGGTCCAGTAACATTTTTTTATTAAACCAACGGTATAGAAGTTATAACGCAAAAACTAAAATTTATCTTTCTTTACATTATATTTTACTTTATATCTTTTCAAACCCTATCATGTAGGTACTCAAAATACGTAGAATTAAAAAGACAAACAAAAAGGTTCAGTAAACTTTTTTTATAAAACAAACGGTATAAAAGTTATAACGCAAAAACATAAAAAAAAAATTTTTCTACATTTTATATTTTACTTTATATGTTTCCAAACCCTATCATGTGGTACTTCAATAACGCAAAATAATGAGACAAACAAAAAACTTCGGTAACATTTGTTATTTAACCAACAATGTAAAAGTTATAACAAAGAAACAAAATTTAGATCTTTAACCAAGTTTATATTTAATCGAAACTGTAGTTTATTTTGCATTTCTGCGACTAAATTTTTTAGAAGTATCAAGGTGATATAATAAAGTGGCATCTTTAAAATATTGTAACTTGTACAAAGTTAAATAAGTGTTAAAACGATATTTTATTGCAAATATTTTAAAACCACAAGTTCAGAACGATTGTTTAATACTGACATGTTCACTCAACAAGAGCAACAGTACGACTAACACTACATATCCAAATATTGCGAGGAGGCTCTCATGGTGGTGGGGGAAGGCAGGTGCGCGGCAGATGTTCCGTCCTGCACATGTCTTTCGAGGGAGGTAACAGCGCTACCACTATCACATCAGTTTGCTGGTAGGACTCGCAGAGTAAACATCTAAATAAACATGAGTTCTGTTTTATATGTTTCTTTTATCAAAGATGGACTTTGTATTGAAACGCAAAGTTTCACTATTGATGCAGATCCTGTACAACAAATTTTAGTACATCCTCCAGAAAATTATGATTCTATCTACATTTCGGTGCATGAACCAAACGACCCCCCACCACCAACTGCCGACACGGAGTAGGACAGCGGCTACCACACGTCATTAACGCTCCAGCTCTTCACCCGAGCACACATGGACTCTGAGCTTCAAGATAATACTGTTTCTTCTTCTACATCTACACAAACTTCCGAACAATTACCTACTGAAAATAAAACTACAACAAGTGTACAAGTAAACGAAATTTCATCAACTGTTAGTTCTGATGCGCAAGCAATAATGCTATCATTAATTGGTTTCGACTAAAAATTCAACAATGGAAGAAGAAAGAAATTCGCTACTTTGCAACTTGGTTTTTGTGAACCCGTCGAAATTTGTTATTTTCCTACTTTCATTTTTATGTGGTTACAATTTTGGTTACCTTGTTCAGGAAATACTAACAGATAAAAAGAAAGAACATTCACTATTTTTTAAAGTTTATATTTATGTAATTGCATCTTTATTTGGATACTTTGTAGCAGGATATTTTCTTGTTAACTTGTCAATTCCATTTTTAATATAATATTTTAATAGAAACAAAAATCAACAAAACAACAATTAAAAAACAGTTTGTAAAAAGAAACAAAACTTATCTTGCATTTTCGGATTTTCTGAAAATGCAAGATATTTTTTAAAAACATCCCCGGCCGACCTTGACCCTTTTCCGGACATTTAAAATTTAAATACCAGCACAGCTGGACATTTAAACTTTAAATACCATCCCCAACACGTCACAGCTACGTCACAGCCTGTGACGTCACTTCCGGTCACGTGACCGGATGTAGCTGTCACTTTTGATTAATGCGTTTTGGCCCAGAAGCCCCACTATTGCACTACTAATATCTAAGGAACATTTAACTTTGATTTACTGCTCACCGTCTCTGAAAAATTCAAAATGGCACCTAAAGTATCTGATTTCAAGACGGCTCTCTATACTCGCCTTACAGCGTTAACTAAAGCGCGCTTCAATAAAATAAAAACTCAAGTTGAAGAATATGCTAGGGCCTACTCAAAGCGAGAATCTTACGCCTGCTCAATTAAAGAGCTTAATCACCTTCTCTAATGAAATAAAGAAAAAGGAAGCGGATTTTGACGCTAACTTGCAACGCGCCTTAAATCTAACTGACGAAGAGGCCATTAAAGACGAAGTCTTAGCGGAAGATCAGGACTCTATTAATGATCTTTACGCCCATATCTTGGGTATAATCGAAACGCTACTTCCAGTCGAAGAACCCAAAACCCACTCGGCTTCGAGTGACGTCAGCATGACGCCACCGGGCCCTAGTGTCTCTCAGGTCCGTCTGCCAAAATTAGATTTGCAGAAATTCTCGGGCGATCTTTTGACTTGGACTTATTTTATCAATCTATTTGATACAACCATTCACCGCAATACCAGTCTAAGTGCGGTAATGAAGTTTCAATATTTATTGAGTGTTTTGAGCGGCGAACCCTTAGACCTAATTAAAGGTCTCAACCTAACCTTTGCCAATTACCTAATAGCATATGACCTCTTACGAGAACGCTACCATAACACCCGGAGGTTACAAACTCTCAATTTAAATCAGTTACTGGAGCTGCCTCAAATAAGCTCGTCCTCAATAAAGGGCCTAAGACTCTTTGTCAACCAGTACACTGAACACTCTCAAGCATTGAAACCTTTGGGTTGCGCTGTAGGCGAAAATAATTCGCTCCTCTCCGATCTCATTCTCTAACGTATGGACTCTGACTTACGAAAGAAGTTGGAATTTTCTCGTTCAACCTCATCGGACGGCCCATCTGAGCACTCGCTGCCGGAAGTTAAAGAAATAATCAAATTTTTGAATACTGAGTGTAGCCAAACTGAGGACGCTAACATTCATAGCGTTCCACAATCTAAGGCTCCTGCCTATGTTCACCCTCACGCCCGCAACAAGGTGTCTGCACCAAAAAGGTGCATTTTCGCTCAAGTGACGGTTTCTTTGGTCACAACTCGCTCTAACCCCGCTCAAACGAAGTTTATGCCTCCTCCATGCTTCGTCTGTAATCAGACTGGACATAAAGTCTAATCATGCACTGTCTTTCGTGACAAAACTCCTCGTGAGCGACGCACAGTGGTCGGAACGGTGCAAAAACCCCCAAAAATGAAAGTTCACGGAGTCATTCGATTTCGTTGTTTTTTTATGAACAAAGGTCCAAATAACATGGATTCATCATAAAAGTTGATCTGGGTTATGAAGAAACCTTGTAAATAACATTTTAAAATACACAATCAACATATAAAAAATGAAGTGAAAATCCCAATAAAAATTAGTATTTTATATCGCTGAACAGAGATAAAATTTGTTGAACAACCTAGGCATATCTTATATGAATATGTTCAGGAATTCATAATCTTTAAAAAAATATGCATTTTACTTTGTTCATTACGACTTTGAAATTTTTTGTCGGGTGAAATTCGTAACAATGTTCACTTTAGTGGGAATATCGTTCTATCGAAATTTGATGGAGCCGAAGAAAAAACTGTTATCCACAGTCGCTCTGAGAATGGTAACGTCGTGTTGTATATGCATTAAAGGAATCGCAACAGAAATTTCATCGCCGCCTTCCGCCGCCGGTGTTCAGGACAACCACCAAGAGAACCGCGTGCTCGGAGCGCATGGCTCATGCAATCGCGGCACCCAGTGCCTGTTTAATGATAAAGAAGGGATGCACGCTATTGTATACAATTTTTCCCGTTATCTACGACATAAATTATTGATTCGTATCTGATTTTTAGATATTTTTCTGGATCTATGCTTATTTTATGTTAGAAATTGCTCATTTTAGGTGTAGTTCTGATTTGTTTTTAAAATCGTTTGATTAATATTACCGGGTTTACTTGAATTTAGTTATTTGCGGGAACTTTTATTTGATTTTGGACTTGCCATAAGAATAGGGCTTACACAACATGCTTTTAAACCATCCGAAGAACCAGTTTCACTTATTAGTGAAGAGACAAGATTTAGAGTTCTATATGATTTCAATAGTAGGAAGTGCCACATATTTGTATCTTGAAATTTCTTTCGTAAACTATGAGAAATTTCATATCATCCTAAAGGTCCTGTAAAAATTGATAATTTTGTGAAAATAGGACTCAATTATCTCAATCCGTTTCAAAATGGCAGCCTTTAATGAAATTTTCTTGTATTTTCGGAACATCCTCTATTTAAAAAAAACCTTTTAATATGCTTTTCTCCTAGGTTTGTGTTTTCAATCCCTGTATTCATAGCTTTAAAGGCTATGATAAGTCACATGACATTCCTTTCAAAACGTAATTTTTATTAATTTTGCGATTTTATTTTATGTATTATTTTTTGGGAAAATATAATGTTTTTAAAGGAATGCTATGACACATATAATTTTAAAGCTACTGTTACAAGAATTAAGAATTTGGAATCAGAATAAAAATATCTTAAGTGGTTCCCAAAATACAGGGTTTTCCGTAAATTTTTAAAAATCACTAAAATGGCCGCCATTTTGAAATGAATAGAGTTAATTAAATTCTGTTTTCACCAAAATGTTCCTCTTAATGAGACCTTTCAGATGATATATAATTTGTATAGTTTTACGTTGGGGATGTCAAAATTCAAAGCCAAGATCTCTATTTCTGGAACACCCTGTATTTCACGTCGAGCTCAACTCCCACTCCCGGGAACTTTTAGTGTGAGGTTCAGGTAAGTCTAACAAACAACACTGCCAATTTTCAGGCGTCTCGTAAAGGTTTTGTAGCCAACAAGAGGTTTTTTCCATAAAACGGCCTTTTCCGACCACTGTGCGACGTCAGCTGGTCAAGAGACATAAGCGATGTGTCTCATGCTTAGGCTCTCATGATCTCGAAGAGCGCCAATCTAAAGCCACGTGTCTCACGGGTCACCAAAAACACCACTCATTGTTGCACTTTCAATCTGTCTCGGACAACGCTGCTAATCAGCCCGTCCATGGTAACACAACTTCTGACGCCCCTGACGCAAGTCACCTCTCTAGTGATGACCATAACAATTCTCAGGTGACTCACGTTTCTCAAGACTCACCGCCCTCTATGCCAGTATGTTATACTGTGCTGTTGGGTACCCTCTTGATGCAACTCAAAACTCCTGAAGGCAAGTCCCATGTAGTGAGGGCTCTGCTTGACTCAGGGAGTATGACGGATTTAATTTCCGAACACGCAGTTCAGCTCTTGGGGGTGCGCCTCCTCTGGCCTAAGCATGGCGAAACCAAAAGGTTAGACTCACCTCAAAATCAGTACTATATCTGGTCTCATAATTGCTCCTCACCAGCCAATGTTAATCTTAGATAATTGACTGTGGATTTACCCAGAGTACCTCTAGCTCCAGAAGTCTACAATAAGACTCAACGCTACATTCTCGCTGACCCCACATTCCACTTACCTGGACGCATTGACGTCATCCTTGCTGGAAGTTTATCTCCAAAAATACTTACTAATGAACAGTTTTCTCTGGGGCAGCATATGCCACATGTAATTGGCACGCATTTCGGGTTTGTTGTACTGGGTACTGCTCCCAGCGCACTCTCTACATCCACTCTCCACTCTATGAGCCTCAATGTCTCTCTGCTCTCAGCAACCAACGCAGATCTACACTCATCACTTCAACGGTTTTGGCTTCAAGAGGAAGTTCCTGTGCCCTCGAAGAAGACTGAAGAAGAAAAACAATGTGATGCTCATTTTGCCACTTCCCACTCTCGAGATGAGACCGGTCGCTACACCGGTCGACTTCCGTTCAAGGAGAATCACTCTGCCCTAGGATCGTCTCAGCCTATTGCTGAACGTCGATTGCATTCTCTTGAGCGAAAATTCAACGCTCAACCTCACTTCTCTCAGCTCTACCACGATTTCATCAGCGAGTACCGCTCACTCGATCACATGGCTAAAGTTCAAAATCTTGATTTGACTAAGCCTCACTATTTCCTTCCCCACCCTGGGCTGCTAAAGGAAAGTAATTCCACCACAAAACTCCGCACTGTGTTTGATGCGAGCTGTAAAACGAGTACCGGTGTTTCTCTCAACGATGTCTTATTGACTGGGTGCAAACTCCAAACAAATATTTGTGACATACTACTTCACTTCAGGAGTCACAATATTGTTTTTAGCTGTGACATCCGTCAAATGTATCGTTAAATCCGAGTACATCCAGATGACCGGGAATTTCAACTTATATTGTGGCGTGTCAGTCCTGAAGAGACTCTCTCAACATATCAACTGAACACTGTGACTTACGGCATGAATACGTCTCCCTTCCTGGACTCTGAACCAACATGCTGACGGGAACTTCCCTTCCGCTGCGCACGTGCTGAGGACCCAGACCTACGTGGACGACATCATCTCCGGTGCGGACACCGAGGAAGCGGCCTTAGAACTACAGGAACAGCTCATCCGTCTACTGCGCCGTGGAGGTTTCGAACTCCGGAATTTGGTTTTCCAATACTACTCGCCTACTCCAAGCTCTGCCGGAAGGACATCGTGAGTCTCCAGTATTTCTGCAAGAATCTCAATCTCCGCAGTTCTCTATTCTTGGTCTACATTGGTCACCTACCACAGATTGTTTTACATACTCCCTCAACATACCGCCTGACGATCGGCCTACCAAACGTTCCGTCTTAAGCTTAATAGGCAAGATATATGACCCTAGTGGGTTTCTCTCTCCTTGCATAATGCAAGCAAAATGCTTTATGCAACTCCTCTGGACAACAGGTCTCTCTTGGGATGAACCCTTGCCACCCGAACTCGCCAACAAATGGCACTCATTTGTCATTGATGTGCAGCATATAGAGCATGTGTCAATTCCTCGAGCGTTTCTGCTCTCACTCACTTGCACCGTGGAATCCCACGGATTCTCTGATGCGTCAGAAAGTGAATATAGCGCAGTGCTGTATTTCCGTTGCGAGCTATCGACAAGTGACGTCATCATTCGTCCCATAATGGCGAAAACTCGTGTCGCTCCTCTGAAACGAGTGACACTTCCTCGTCTCGAGCTTTGTAGAGCGCATCTGCTCGCTAAGCTAACAACTCATTGCTAGTCAGTATTTAATGAGACAATCACCCCTCAAACCACCTTTCTATGGTTTGATTCAACAGTAGTCCTCACACGGCTACGAACTCCGCCTTATAGGCTTAAGACATGTGTCTCAAACAGAGTTTCCCAGATACAAGGACTTGTATCACCTGACTCATGGCGTCATATTGCAGGAAATGACAACCCTGCTGACTGCGCATCACGGGGTATTTCCGCCTCTCAGCTTAAGAACCACCCTCTCTGGTGGACTGGACCACGATGGCTCAGCCTCCCTCAACAGGACTGGCCCTCTATGAAGTTCGTCCCTATGGACCTCTCATCGACCGATGAGCTCAACAAGACTCCGCTAGTCGTCCTAGCTGCCGCCCCGCAAAAAGATTGGGACATTCCGACAAAGTTCTCGTCATGGGACAAACTGCAGCGCACTTTCGCTCTAGTTCTGCGTTTCGTACACAACTGTCGCAACGCTAATCGTCTCAAGGGACATCTCTCTACATCTGAAATCGTCACAGCAAGGCTCAAGATCTTCGGTCTCGCCCAGAAATCTGCATTTGCAGACGACATCTCATCACTACGCTCAGAGCGTCCCTGCTCAACAAGATTCTAACGCCTGAAGCCGTTTCTGGACACAAGGCATTCTGCGTGTTGGTGGGCGTCTCAGCCGTTCTTCTCTGCCACATGACATCCGTCATCCTGTGCTTCTACCCAAGAAACACCATGTTGTCAACCTCATTGTGGATCATTATCACCGCTTAAATCTCCATGCTAGACCACAGCTTACTCAATCTCTGTTATCACAATCCGTATGGATTCTCTACGCGCGGAGCGTCATACGCTCACGCATTTTCCAGTGTCGGACGTGTTTTAGAAACAAACCACGTAATCAGGCTCCATTAATGAGTGACCTTCCTCCGTCACGGGTGACTCCCACACGACCATTTTTGTCCACTGGAACAGACTTGTAATGAGCCTTATTTGCACAGGGATAAGAATTGATTAGGCCTAGCCATGGCACCAGTTGGCTTAGGCATACCTTGCCTAGATTTAATCTAGCCTATGTCCCATGCTGTGAAAAGAGTGTTGACGATCTGAATAAACACTGCTATTTCCCTTGCCTAAACCCCTTAAGTGATCTAGTTACTCACGTAACAGCAGTAGATGTTTCTAACCTATCTATTGACGTTAGAAGGCCGACCCTATTCAAACCCATAACCGCCGACTACGATCGCCGATTTTAACTTGCAACCTAAAGTGTTTAGACGATTCCCTGCGACTAGGAAGTACTGTGGACACTTAGTTGGTCACGGAATTAGATCACTACTACAGAAAACGTAGTATTTACGAACGGAACTACGGTTGTTATTGTTGTAAACAACATAACCTCAAAAGACGTTGTCACGACTCTGTGAGTTGAGCAGACGATGACAGGTGATAGAGCGTGCGCTGATTCTTCTTCTGCTCGCCGAACGCGCCAAGCTGTTTTTCTGACAAACGAAAAACAGTGGCCCCAGATGTAGCTTTTTTTGAGCTCTTAACCAGCCGTTTTATCAACTGGAAAAAAGGCTGGTGACTCATCACCGGAAGGGGTGAGCACATGGTGTGCTGATAACCCCTAGATCGACACTTGTCGGTGCTCTTCTCAAGTGACCGGTTCGAAATTCGAGTTCTATTTTTGTGCGAATTCTTCCCCGGGACACTCACGCTAAGTGCAGTCTCGACGTCTTCCAATACATTTTGTATTAAGGTACGTCAGCGTCATTTCTGGATTTAAGTTAATAATTCGATCTGTAAACTCTTCTTAAAGTTGATCGTGTCGCGGAATAGGGTCCGAGACCTATCCTGCTCGTCTCTTAGATGTAACCAAGACTAGTTAAATTAATTATCTTGGTGCCGATTATGATTTAATTTTCCTTTTGGGATATTTTCCAAATTCTGAGTAACCAAGTTAGAGTAATTGGTGATTTTCATAATTAGTTTAAGTCCTAGATTTTCCAGCTGTCCAAACCTGCAGGACCTGCCTGGCTTAGTCCTAACCAAACCTGCTGTGCTACGGGAGTGTAAGGTTTGTCCTGCTCCTGTAATTATTGGCCACTAGTGAAATAGTTAAATGTTGTTTCTTGACTAGGGTAAACATTACTATGGGTAACTAGTGTTAACTCTGAATATCTCACAGAGCTAGCGAAAACAGCAGAGGGCATTTTACTTAGCAGGTGTTTCAAAATTTTGTCTGTCCTTAGTTGAATGTCATCTAGGTTGAATATAACTGAGCTCTCATATTGGAATATCTGATAACTACTATGATCTCGATCCTCGACCCCTGGAATTATCCCAGCGACCGAGCTGAGCGATTCCTAGGCCTCTGACAACCCGTGATGTGATTTCCTACGGTTCGGACTACTTCAGTATTCGATCATCTTTTCTCCCTCTAGGAAATATCCGTCACAGACTTCTGTGGGCCTTTCAACGCAAAGGCGTTAAATCTCCGTGCCATTCGACACACAAATGTGTATATTTGTGTATTTGTTTGTATGGTCAAAAAGGCTGTGGTGACAGACTTAACCACCGACGCTTTTATAGCGGCACTCACTCGCTTCGTATCTCGACGAGGTCTATGTGTCAAATTGTTCTCCGATTGTGGTACAAACTTTGTCGGCGCTGACAATGCCCTTCTAAAGGCCATACCGATTCGCAAAGGAAACTGCTTCACTTCGCTACCCCAAGGGGGATTGAGTTCACGTTTAATCCTCCTGCTGCTCCCCACCAGGGTGGATTGTGGGAGAGCGCTGTGACAAGCGCTAAACATCACTTGCGCCGTGTCATGGGAGATACCGTTCTGACACTGCCAGAATTTATGACACTCGTCACTCAGATAGAGGCCATGCTCAACTCGCGGCCTCTCATTCCTCTTCCAGCGAACCTGCTGATTTCTCCGCCCTCACTCCAGGACACCTTTTGATTGGTGCACCCCTAGCGTCGATCCCAGAACCCGACCTCCTGGAAGTACCGGATAACCGCCTACGACATTGGCAGTTGGTCCAAGCTTTCCACCTACGCATTTGGAAACGATGGCAGCTGGAATCAAACCTGCCTGCACACGCTCCAGCAACGTTACAAGTGGACCCAACCATGGGAGAATATTAAAGTTGGTGACCTCGTGCTAGTACACCGGAACTCTCCGCCCCTTTCGTGGCCTCTGGCTCGTGTTACCGCCGTACACCCAGGGACTGGTGGTGTTGTGCGCGTGGTAGGTAGACTTACGCACTCCAAATGGACATCTTACCAGACCAGTGGTAAAGATATGGACAGATGTGGTGTCCCTCCTTCCCAGAGAATAAAACTCTTTTCTTCTTCCGTGCCTCAATCTCTAAAACCTGTGTGGTGTGATTATCTATTGTGTTTGGTTTTTCTGTTGAAGCCTACAATGCTTCAAGGGGGCCGGAATATCCAGTACTTATAATTTTAAGGTTTTAAGTAAGGGTTTCTAATATAATTTAATGTGTGATCAATTCAATATTAAATCGAAGTATTATTCCAAGAGCGCATATTATGCCCAAAACGCTTATATCGTTATTTTGAAGTTTTACTGTGCGACAGAGAGAGATATATCTGTCATTCCTTTCAAAAATCATGCGATATGACGTATCCCGTTGCCGTGACAACGAGGGCTTTCCTTGATTTTGATTGGACCTAGATTTGTCCTGGCGATCATAATTCCCGGCGTCGGTCTATTCTAGCGCCGGTCTCTCTCGTACTCGCATATCGACTCTTGTCTCAATTTAATAACTCTTAACTTCTCTCAAATCTCTCTAATAGACACATTTAAATAATTTGTTTATATCTAGTCTCAATAATCAACCAGTTTTCTTTTGTTCCCTCTAAATTCAGTGTTTAATGTTAAAATCTCAGTAAATTCAGTGCTCTTAGAACTTCAATTGTGCGCGCTTCCGCGGCAGACGAACATTCGTTTGGCGTTCTTCCGCGATCGTGGCAAGATAGCCTACAAGATAAAGTGTGAAAAAGAACTGTTGTGCGTCTTCCATCTTCTTTCCACGTTCCAGGACAGCAACGGTGGCGGCCTTCTTCCCGTCACAAGGACCCTTCTACTCTGGCTTGAAGACCACTGAAAATTGGACAAAGGAACTCACAGTTTTTATTTTACATTTGTGTGATATTTTCTCAGTGAAATTTAATCTCAGTTTTACAACTAATAATCCACTTTATCTATAAACATTAAATTTTTTGAGCATTTAAAGTACCTGGTCCTTCGAACAATTAATTAACTAATAATATAATTTCTCTCAATCTTTTCCCCGCTTCATGTGCTATAGAGTAAATAAGAATAGTTATAAATATGTTGTATAGGAAAGAAATTACGATCTGTGTTATAGCACAGAATCTTATTTTACCGAATGGGGAGGATATGCGTGCTGTGGAATGAAACAAAATTCCCAAGGGTTGAACGTCTCCCCCGGGCGCCCATAGTTATAGGGCACTGGCTTGCTATAAACATGCCACAGTGTCCTAAACCCTTCACACCTATTACTTTCCATAATATAGCAGCCGAGTTCGGGAACACCCTTCATTCATCCCTTATGTGTTCGGCCTTGTGTAAAACTATCTTGAAGAGAAGGCTGAACGGTCCAAGGCGTATAAGTCGGAGAAATCTTTGGATTTCTTTCCTCACAGTTGGTAACAGTTGATAACTCCCTAAACAACATATTATTTTAAGAAAAAATGTAGTCTTATAGTGATAAATGCTGAAATTATTCAATATGTTAAAAAATTACGTAGTTAGCATAAATTTCCATAAATTATTTATTTATTTATTAATTTATTTGATAATGCTATAAAACAGCCGAGGCCAATTACATTACAGCATTAAGAATAAGTTCATATTAAAAAATTGGAATAACAAAATGTTCATTGTGTTTTGACCATCTTTTTCTTCACCATCTTGAAATCACTTAGTGACAACAAACTTAACAATAGTTAATTTTCATCTTCAAATATACATAAATATCCAAGATAACAATGACATGTAAGAAATAGTAACAAATTTTCACTTAAAATACTCATACATATTCATGCAATAAATAAATAAATTACTAACGACAAAAATCTACTGCTCAACATATGATTTCCTAATCTCCTTCTTTAAGCTTGTTACGTAATTTTTTAAACTTAAATTAAATATATCAAAAGGATAATATTCATTACATAGTCTGCACATAATATTAAGAGGAGAATTGTAAGCGAGATTAGTGCGAGAGAAGCGAGGGAAAATACAAGAGTGCTACGAGAGTTGGGTCGTGGAATGTTAAAGTCCAGTTGTCCTAGCAAGTTACTGTCGTCCAGGGCTCCGCTCACCAGATTATGGAGATAAGATAAGGCGCTCAACTTCCTCCTGTCACTAAGGCTAGTCAGTTCAAACATATTCAAAAGCTGTCTGTACGGAATATTGAATGTGTAGTAGCCAAATATTTTAAAGAAAAGGAATCTTAAAAATCTTTTTTGAATAGCCTCGATGATGTCATTGAGGTAGAGCTGATGCGGATACCATACAATAGACGCATATTCTAACCGAGGTCGTACTAGTGAACAAAAAAGCAATTTAATTGAATTTATATTTTTCAAAAAACTAGATGATCTGTAAATAAAACCTACGATTGAATAAGCTGCCTTACAAGTAGCTATCACGTGATCAGAAAAGAGTAATTTGGAATCAAATATAACACCAAGATCCTTAAAAGTCGACGTTCTAACAAGTAATTTACCTCCCATGTTGTAATCAAAATGGAGGACTCTCTGTCCTGTTTTTCGCGTGTATGTCATAACAGCACATTTCTTGACATTAAATACTACATTTTTTTTGCTCCAAGCAACTAATTCCTCAATATCAGCCTGTAGCTGATGACAGTCCGAAATACTCTCAATACTTTTATAAATTTTTAAATCGTCAGCATACATTAATAACTGACTATTTTTGATACATCTGGTTATGTCATTGATAAAAATTATGAACATCAAAGGGCCCAAATTTGAGCCTTGGGGCACCCCGGAATCCACACAGAAATGTTTTGAACAAGAACCATTGTATGATACTAATTGCTTCCTTTTGTATAAATAGGTTGAAAAAAGTTTCAGGGTATTCACAGATAAACCATAGTAATGCAGCTTAGACAATAATACTAAATAATTAACCTTTTCAATCATTTAGTATTATGATTGAAAAGCCTTTTCAAAATCTGTATAAATGCAGTTAACTTGAATATTTTGATCTACTAAATTTATTGTATACTGGAAAAATTAATTAAGTTCGAATGAATTGATCGGCCAGGAAAAAACCCATGTTGATTTTTAGTGATGAAATTTGATACATGCGCAAGCAGTCAGTTATATAGTAAACACTCAAAAATCTTAGCAGGGGAAGACTAAATTGCAACTGGTCTTTGATTACGTATATCTCCCGACACTCCCTTTTTTGGGATCGGGGCAACCTTAGCAAGTTTCCAAAAATCTGGGAAGGTATTGTTCTGAAAAGGCGTGTGTCTCTTTTGCTCCACGGTTAAGGGTCATTTTGGAAACATCGCTTTTGCTCTACGGGTCAACAAGTAGATTTAAGAGCCGCCCAAAACATCGCTTTTGCTCCACGAGAAAGGGGCCTGCGCTACCTCTCCCCCCAAATTCTCTCTTTCGCTCACTTCCAAGCTCCAAGTTCTTTCTTGAATACTGCCATCAAAATGTAATATGCAACTTTTATTTTTTGCATAAACGTATATATTTATAATAATTGAAAACATGTTAAACTACTTCAATTGTAACAGTAACGACAAGTAAACATTATTGTTTAAAAGTAATAGCTAACAAAATAAAATAGTATTACCATGTCTTATCCATCTTTCATTTATTTTACACAATAAATCACGATTAGAAACAGGGAAGCTTTTCTAACACAACATCAAGCTTTTAGGCATGAACATGAGATTCAAGGTCATTACAATAGAATTAATGTAGATTTATTCAAACTTGTCGTTTTGCAGATTTTTTTAAAAGTAAACCATGTAGGGTAGCTTTAAAATGTGACCTTGAACCTTCAATTAATTTACCTAAACTTTAGGTACCAACATTGATCCCAAAACAGCTTTATTAATAGAAAACAGAGTAACAGCAGATCGAGAAGGTGGACTGGGTACTATACTAAAAGGAAAACTTAACTATACTAAACTTGAATTTAGTGAAATTAGTTATTTAAATAGTGATTGATGCCCGCCGAAAATATACTCTTACGGCTCAAACGTAGTTTTCTGCTCCCATTCTCATGCCTAAAATGTTTATCTTGTGTCAAAAGGCTTCTCTGTTTCTAATAGTGCATTGTTGTAAAACATAAATGTAATGTGGGTAAGTATTAAGTGACACATTTTATTATTAAGTTATTTATTTTACACAATATCGTATACTTGCGCTTACAATTGAAGTAGTTTAACATTCTTTACCAAATTTGAGTACTTTTTTAGTGTTGATTTGACCAGCAGATTAAAATTTTCATCTCTTAGTTAGACAAAAAAAGTAAAGTTGTATTATTACGTTTAAATTACAGTTTTCAAGTAAGAACCTGGAGGTGGGTGTTTCGAATGTGAGGGGAGCAGGCCCATCTCTCGTGGAGCAAAAGCGATGTTTCGGGCGGTCCTGAAATCGACCTGCTGACCCGTGGAGCAAAAGTGATGTTTCCAAAATGACCCTTAACCGTGGAGCAAAAGCGGTGCAGCCCTGTAAAGAAAGATTAAATAAATAATGCAACGGCTTTACAAACAGATCAGCACAACCCTTCAAAATATAAGGTGGTATGTTGTCAGGGCCGAATGATCTTTTCGGCTTTAATTTTTTCAAGGCACTGAGGACCTCAAATTTACTGACATCGGAAATAAACAGAGTATGAGCGTACTCCATAACCGGTGAACGAAGCGCCTGGCCCACAAGGTCGTCAAGGTCAAGGTTATTGGGTTCGTACACCGATTGAAAATAATCCGCCAGCGCCTCCGCTATCTTATCATTCCCCACAAACTTCTTATCTTCCAAATGCATTATATTCGGGCCTTTATCACCTGCCCGTAATTTTTTAATTATTCCCCAACACGATTTTACATTATGAGACAAATTTGTTTCTATGTCATTGATGTAAGAATTAAAATCAGTTTTAATTTTAAGTTTTATTGCTGTTCTTAGTTGTTTAAATCGATCTTGAAGTTGCGGGGAATGAAATCTCTTAAAACGCCTGCGAACTTTTTCTTTAGATTTTAACATTTTTTTAAGTCATAAGAAAACCAGCAAGGATATTTGTGGTGAACGCTTTTGCGCATTGGAACGTGCAAATTAAAGATGTTATGAATCTTGTCATAAAATATTTGAGAAGCCCTGTTCAAATCACTTGTTTCCAGAAGATCAGTCCAGTCACAGTTACCAATATCGCGGTACAAATTTATAAAGTCTGTTTTTGCAAAGTTGTAAGCAAGTCGCTCGCTCTCTGTATCCCCCCGCCCGCCATCCTGCACAATTATCACCTCCATTAACAACAGGAGGTGCTCAATTAACAGGGGCTCAATTATCATCATTAATGCAGGGTGATAACTATCAAACCCTAAAATAGGACTTAATTCTTCGGTAACATGCAAATGATTTAAATCACTTAAAACTAAGTCAAGGGTCTTCCCAGAAACATTTAACACATTGCTTTTTAACAGAAAATCACGTAACCTGCAAAAAAAATAATTGTTTACAAATTTTATTTCCTTTCGCTAAATCGTACTCTGAACCAAAAACATGCAAGTTGAAATCCCCTATCACTAATATGCGCTCCTGTTTGATCAAATAAGTATCCAATTTTTCAAAGAAAGATTTATAAACATTGAGATGTGAGTTTGGTGGAAAATACACTACAGCTAAGAGTACAGTAAAGTTGTTACCGATTTTTAAATGAACCCAAACAATATCCCCGTCTGTTTCCAATTCAACCGATCTTTGAACTTTAATACTATTATTTACCGCCAACAATACCCCTCCCCCTCTACTCATCCCAGTCCTTACTCCGTCTCTGTCACATCACAAAACATTGTAACAATCAGGAAACAGTTCTGCGCTTTTAATAGAACTATTTAACCAAGTTTCACTCAGAGCAATTATTGGATAATTACTTTCAAGCAATCCTAAACGAAAATCATTCAAGTCCTTAAACCTCTGACATTTTGATAATAAATTTCAATATTTCTGTTGCCTTTAATTTATTAACCTACTGTATAATAAATTATTATTATTAAAGCTCTCAATGATTAAAAATAATAAATTAACAAGATCATGCAACTAACAGGACTACTTTTGAGATAACATTTACAAAAAAAAACATATATGTATATAAATATGACATGCAATCATACAAAAAATATAAAGATTCTCTAGAGCTAAACATACAGTGGAAAAGTTCATTTAAGATGTTGAAGGTCGGCCTTCTCGGTTATGTGGACAGCCCTCGCACCCTCCTCCCGTCGTAGGAACACCTTCCCGGCGCTGGTCACCCAAGCGTACTTGTAGCCCATCCTCTCTTTAAACTCGCGCGTCTCCATCCAGAGGGCCTTGGTTTCTCTGGTGAGTGACAGGTTTACATAAATCTTACTCTCGCTCTTGTACCCGAGCTGTGATGACGAGAAGCCGTTCTTCACCCGTGCTTTATTCCTCATTTCTTCCATATCCAGCCGCCAACAAAACTTCAGAATGATCGCACGTGGAGATGAAGGGTCGTTTGGATTCTGGTAGACGATGGACAGCGTCTATCATACAGTCTTCAAGTTGAAAATTTATCGCTCGAGCCACGTTCTTGACGACGTCAGTAATGTTTTCTCGACTAGACTGCGGAACTCCACGTATCTCTAAACAATCAATACGAGAGTATTGGTCAGAAGCAAACTGGGCTTTTTTGACGGCCGATAGCTGCTTTTTAAGCATTTCATTATCCGTAGAAAGTCGATCTATGGTTTTCTCGCACTGCTCAACCTTAGCCTGACACTGTTCTAATTGAACTTTACAATCATTTAATTGTTCGCTACAAAAGTTTATTGACCTATTTACTACAGACTTAAAGTCCTTGATATCTCGCTTTATCTCCGCAATATCGACACTGAATTTTTTGTTGTCATTTTTAATATCAGCAACTTCGTTTAATAATAAATCGAGTTTTTGGTCGATGGTCAAGTCACTGGAGCTGTTGTTGCGTGTGGTCCTGGTCGTCGGTGGCGCCATATCGCGACGCGTGGCAGCACTATGAAGCTAATTAGCGACACGTGACCTTGAACTGGGCCCGGACTACTGATTATAACCTGTTAATTAGGTTAAATAACTCACTGATTAATAGTTAACGAATAATAATTTCTATGCATAACTTACGGAGAAAAGTTCACATATACTTATACCGACTAACGCACACAAATTCTCGCACTAGACGAACAATTAACCAGTGATTCACACTAAATTATCGGAGCCGAGACGACACGCATTTAGTCAGCTGACATGTTATCCCCTCCACCTGTCCACCTAAATAATTTTAAGTTATTAGTTAAAATTATATTATTTAATAACTTTTTTATTTTCAAAGATACGACCTTGGACCTAGTAATCATTATTGTTAGCATTATTTTTATCTTCAAAATGACGTTGTTACCGATTTTTATCTCATACCGCTAAGGAGATAGGCCGGGGACACACACGGTGCCGGCGGTATTGTCCGCCACGGATTATTTGCCGTCGCCGTCATACCAACAGTCGCGTGAAGGAATATAGAGAAACGTACACATTGGACGGAAAAATAAAGGATCGTTTTTTACCCCTGATAGTAGCTCTGTAGCTGCCCGCTGCCACTACACTGACGTATATTTTTCCGCCTCCGCCGTAACAGTGGAAAATATATGACTAGCACGCGTACACACGCATCGGTTTATCTGCCGCTGTCCGCTTGACATTGTACAACATTTTTGACTGAGCTAGTGATCTAGTATTTGTTTCAAACAGCTTTCGAAATTATAGTCTCAACATTGAAGAGGCATGGCTGAAGCTCAAGAATTTGAGATAGACAATGAATTGTTAATTCATTTGGTTCAAGAAAGGTCCGGTCTGTGGGATAAGACACTAGATTTTGTCCTTAATCTGTTCGTGCAATTCGTCAAATGACGAAATCTACATACGGAAATAATTGAAAAATGTGTCCTCATCATTTTTTAAGAAGAAGAAGAAAAGTGCTTTATTATTACAGAATATAGGCTTTTTACATTATGTACATAAAAATCGGTAAACTTAACTCAATATCAAACTCCTAAATCACTGTCCCTTCAATGCTCATAGGCATACAGTTCATTAAGCACTGATAACAATGGTCAATTAAGACCGTCCTGTCGGTTCGCTATAGTTCTTTAAATAGTTTTGCTTGGATACCTACGGAAACAATGAGAAAAACACTGATACAATTTTTTTTTTTTTTTTGTATTGTCCTCCCTTCACATCCCAGGACGCTAGACCTAGCCCGGAACCGTTTTACACATTACTTCAGGCTAGGTCTAGTGGGTCACGGCATTATCACATAGCGAAAATGCCATTGGTGATTGGCGGGATTTGAACCCGGGCCTCCGAGATCGAAAGCCCGCACTCTAACCACTATGCCAGGCCGCTCCCCAGCCTAGCATACAATAGCACTTTTACAATTCATAAAACACAAAATAAACATTCTAAACAAAAAAAATATATAAAAATTAAAAATTGCAAAGTTATATAGGTTTATGTGGCCTTAGGTTTTTAACAAAATTGTTTTGATACATTCTCCTGCGATGGAAAGAGGAATGCATATTTAGTCTTCCAAGAGTTAAACACTAAAAATTAAATTCCTGAATTAGACTCCACCGGAATTTCCGAGCAAGTGATATAAATTTACCAAACGATCGACAATCTTTCCAATTTATTGACAATGTACTGTGTTTTCAGCTTTAAATATAGTTTGACTATTGTTTTTTGCTTCTGGGAGCTCCAAAATGAAAATTTATCATGGTCTCGGGCTTAGGTCTTGCCGTGAGACCTATGGTAATAATTACATCAATGAAATTCGCTAAAACACAAAGGCTAAGTATTTTTTCTAATGATGTAGATAGAATAAATTTTGTTTGAATTAGCAATTAGCTCTTTCAATAACAGCTGTTACATGGAAGAAAGGTCTTATAAGTGTCTCTAGTCAGTGACTTATTTTATGTTCTGCTCCTGACAGCTGGTTTGACATTCTACTTTTTCACAGCAGTTTAAATATAAACATTTCATCAATTTATATTCTGCCATAAGGATAATATGGGATCTTTAAGATGGTCTCTGGCGGAGACCGAGGGTCAGATCAGGATGAAAACTACTTAGTTTTCCTATTTAATGCCTAAAGAAACAGTGTACCAAATTTCAGCCTTCTGGGTTATTAGAAGTTGGAGAATTAGTGATGAGTGAGTGAGTGAGTGAGTGAGTGAGTGAGTGAATGAGTGAGGGCTTTGCTTTTTATAGGTATAAAAAGATATATATTGATTTATACAAACTCACTTGTGAATATGTATCTTGTTATTTCGTAAAATGGGCCCCAGATGTAAAAAATATACAAAATTCAATACAGTAACAAAACAGCTGTCACACCAATACTGGAATCACACAGTAATCGGAGTTCATTAGTATGGTACTTGGAAAAAAGGGTCATATGCAGTTTTGTCATGGGCGCGAGGCCGTAGGGACTTGCAAATAAATTTAAATTTATTTAAATCCAAATTTAAAAAATATTTGCTTACCCCCGGTTTAAACCGGTAACATCGTACAGTATAACTTTTATTTAGTTACGCTATTTTGTATATTTGCCATATTGTGTATTTGCTCTTATAAACACGTATATTTGCTCATTGAAGTAATTCGACGCGATTCATAACGTCAGAGATTAATTAAAACAACCACAAAGAACCTTTTTCACTCGTCTGGTGGTAAAAGTTAAAGGTGCAGTATGATGGACATTAATCTAATTTATTCATTCCTCACGTAAGTCAATGGATTTCTTTAGTGAAATTTCAAAACAAGACACGAATGAACTCAAAGTATAAACGTTGTAAAAGATTCAATTTAACTTTGTCAAGTAAAATAAGCACTTCGACAACCATTTAATTATTTGGGTTGTTACAGGATGAGTAAGTTACGTAACTTACATTGTAAAAGATGTACTAAAACTTCACATGATATTCAGGTGATTTTAAGCATAAAGGATTTTACTGCCGCTACACATATTCTTACTAGGCTTAAAATATCTACCAAGGTAGGTCGGCATTTCAAGGTAAAAAGTATAAAGTTATAAAAATATAGGCAACAGCAGTTCAGTCAAGAATTAAATACGATAAGTCGCCTGGCCGTGGTTTTTATTGTCCTCCCCGCGAGCGGACACACTGCATGGAAACAGTGATGCTCACATTGGCACGAAAATTACCGGCCAAGAACGGGCAATTTTCCCATTTTCCCATCTTTTATGTATATTTACAGTCTTGTATTTGAATACAGTATATGTGTAAATACACTGTAAGTGTTGTAAGACGTCTTTTATTTATATTCAGTATATAAGTCAACACTTATCATGCTAATCAAGAAATTATTTAATAATATTTATAAGCTTATGTATTAATCTGAGAGTATTAATCTGATTTTAGCCTTAAAAGTCACATGTATTTCTATAACTAATCATAAAAATCAATTATAGGCTAACTTCTGTTTGTTAACTTTAAGAAGTAAGTTTTTTAATACATGTAAGCATTTTATTTCCCTTTTGCTGTATAACACTTTTTTATAAGTCTAACTTTAGTATTTCTAATGTTTTTCATAAATAAAAACATAGTTTATTTTTTAAAAGTGTCTTATTTACTAAATTATAGTAACCAAACACAAATTTTGGGAAAAAATTCAAGACGATTTTTTTCTAGGTTCTTGAAGATGCTGTACACCACACCAACCCTCAATTTCAAGAATATTACAATACACGTTTATTTATAGCCCTATATGAGTACCCAATTTTTACTTAAAACTAAAGTTTAAGGTGTTGATCTTGCAAATTGTAAATTACTCGATCATCAAATTACCCGTTCTTCGCACTAGTCAGAAGGCACTAGTTATAGTCAATGGTCGCTAGTTATGTAATCTTTGAAAGACCTAGAGATGGATCTTTTAAGAATTTCTTGGATCAATAGAACTTCTGCTCAAACTGTCATGGCGGCCGGATGATGGACGGTTTGGTAACATATGCTGAACGAACAGAGAGAAGACAGAAGGCAGAGGGCAGGAGATAAGCTGTTTCCGACTAATTTCAGTTAAAAATTGACTATTTACTAATGCCATCTGGCCCGTGAAAAGGACGGGTGCAACCGCTAGTATCATTGAAATTACCCTCGTGAACAGATAATAAGTGCTAATAAATGCCCTATCTTTTATTACAAAAACACTTCATTACTTCTACTAGCCTACTTGGATACAAAAACCTTATACAGAAGGGCCTCTCAAAATTAATAATTTTTTTCACCCTGGTTTATTTTAAACTCCAGTAAAATATCCAGACAGGATTAATTTAGTGGCCTAATAAATCTTAGTTACTGTTCTATCTTCAATTTAAGTCTAAAATGGGTCTTATAAATTTCAATATATGGGTTACTATTATTATACGAGGTGTGGCTAGAAAAGAACAGATTTTTTATGTAACTCATTTAATGTTTTTTACTGTACAAATTTGACCTTATTCCCTTCAATACACTCCCCTCCATCGTCCCCACACCTTTCCATTTGAATTTTCCAATGTTCAAAACAATGTTTAAAGTTGTTATTAGCAAGCATGTTCATGGTCTCCATCGCTTTTTCTTTCATAGCTTCAACTGAATCGAACCTGTTTCCTTTCATTGCTTCTTTCACTTTCGGGAACATAAAGAAGTCACATGGAGTTAGATCTGGTGAGTTAGGTGGATGTTGCAACACAAGGATCCCATTCTTGGCGACAAATGTCTTCACAATCAGTGAGATGTGCGCTGGGGCATTGTCCTGATAAAGAATCCACGATTTGTTCTTCCACAACTCTGGTTGTCTTCTTCGATAATATTATTTATTCGCGGTTTGACTTTCGGGAACCCAATTTCTAGATAGGATTCCAATAATGTTCAAAAAACTATCATCATGACCTTGAATTTTGATTTTGACATTTAATTTGTGCTTTGAGCAGTCTTGGTGAATGCAGTCTCTTCCAGTGCATTGATTGACGCTTAGTTTCTGGATCATAGGTGAAAAACCACGATTCATCACAAGTAATTACTCTTTCCAGCAGCGTAGGATACGTCTCGATGTTTTCAAGGTGTCAGAACAAATTTCCAGCCGAGAGTCCTTTTGTTCAGGCATGAGGATTTTTGTACCATTTTCGAACACACTTTTCTTATGTTAAAATGTTCATGTAGGATTTGCTTCACTGATTCCTTATCGATTCCTACAGTCTCGGCAATCGCTCAATACTTTAACCGACAATCTTCACGGATGAGAATGCCAATTTTCTCAATGTCTTCGTCATTTTTGGAAGTCGATTTACGTTCTGAGCGTGGATCGTCTTCAACATCTTCTCATCCTTCCTTTAAACGTTTATGCCACTCAAACAATCGTGTACGTGACATTCATTCATCCCCATAAACTTGTTGTAAGAAAGAATGACTCTGTGTAGCAGATTTACCGAGCTTCACTTAAAATTTCACGTTGACGCGTTGCTCAATTAAAGAGGCTTACCATTTTTCCGACGGGCGGCAGATACACGCTCCGACACGAACGAAGGCTGTGACTTAACTAGCAAGCTGGCCATAAGCCATGTCAAACCAGTTGGAATGTGGAGGGGGAATGTCAGGCGACTTGGCAACAAGGTGTTTGACCTTGAAGCTAGTGCCGTTTGTCTTACAGAAAACCAGTCCCGTTACTTTATAGCCACACCTCGAATTTATTATTCTTATTATTTTATTATATATATATAATTATTATTATAAACTAGTTACCATATATTATAATAATTATTTATTAGGGGAGACCGAGAGGGGATAGTTCTGTCAGTTTTAAGATTTTATTTACTTATTGGTAGTATTACTATGGATAAAGGGATTTATCTATGATATTATCTTATTATAAATATATTGTTTTGAAAATTTAAATCTTTACCCAAGGTTAGTATATTTGTGTTATATATACTAATGTACTATAATTATTATATATAGATTATTAATTATAATATTAGAAATCAGAAATCAGATCCTTTATTGTCATAGGCACTTTACAAAATGCATTGACAAACGTCAAATAGAGTAATACAATAAATATATACAACAACAGAGCAACACAATCTATATATACAACAAAATAATCTTATATAGGTATATACAACATCATTGATTACATAACAACACATTTGGCGGCATAGCTAGGCCTATATGATCAGAAAGTTAATATTTACTATATGACAACTGATAATAATTCTCTTAGACAGAGAAGTTAAAATAGCTTAATCTACTTAAGTAAAACTTAGGAACTATAAACGACATGATAGAAAGCTCCCTGCACATTTGTCCTAAGAAGGCACTCAAGGCTTAGGTATACTCATCAAAAGTAATTTCATAAAATTCCTCAACACTGTATAAGCATTTTTCAATGAGAATTGATTTTAGTTTGGTTTTGAATTGAGCAAATGGCAGTGACTTTATTATGAGGGGTAGACAATTATAAAGTTTAATGGAAGTAAAGAATCAGTTCATTTGTGATTTACTGTAACGAAAAAATTGTGTTCTTAGACAGCCTTGTGGTATGGACAAACAACAACAAAGTTTAAATATACAAGGAAGGAAAAGAAAGAACACATAGCCTAACAAAAATAGGTTTACATGAGTTTTCTGGGGTACATCAGAAATTAACCTAATAGCTTTTTTTGTAATTTGAAAACTTCAACAGACTTAGAGCTATTTCCCCATACAGCTACCCTATATGATAATAATTAATAAATCTGGGCATAGTACACACTAAGTAATACATCAGTGTTAACAGTTCCTCTTAATCTGCGTAAAATATATAAACCTTTCGCAAGTTTCTTTTTTACCAAATCCATATGTTCATACCAACTCAAACTAGTGTCCAGGGTAATTCCAGGGAATTTAAGAGCGCTACTATTCGGGTTAAAATTAGGCTTATTACTAAAACTAAAGCTAATATTACAAATCTTGCTTACATTGAAAGAGAGGCTATTGGCTGAACACCAATCCTTTACCAGGGCTGTACTATCTTCTAATATGTTATTCAACTCGCTTTCTGTACCGGCCTTAATTTTTAGTCCAAGATCATCAGCAAACAAGTAGCCATCTCTGCTTGGATTAACAATGTTAGAAGGCAAGTCATTGATGTAAATGTTGAATAGTATTGAACCTAATATGGAGCCCTGGGGAACTCCATACATAACTGTTTTTCTACCAGAAAAAGTACCAGGCTCAAAAACAAATTGCTTTCTAGAATTTAAGTAAGAGTTAATAATCTTAACAGAGTCAGAACTTAACCCATAGTAAGATAACTTTTCCGTCAATAAGCTGTGATGAACTGTGTCAAAAGCTTTGCTCATATCAAAGGATCAAAAACTAACAACATATTTTTGTTCAACATCTGTTATTACCTGTTTTGTTAAATCTAAAACATTATACTATATAATACTAATATACTAATCAAATACACTAACCTTGCTCTTTGCCTACATGTATTTGCTAAACATATCAACATTTCCCACATCAGGGCAAGACATTAGATTAAAGAAGCAGCATTATTTTACTTTTGTTTAATAATATTGGCATCCTAATCACTGGATAGTGGGAATCTAAAAATTAGTCTTGGTTTCAATGTCTGACAGTGAACACAGTGGAGTATTTCACAGCGGCAGATAAAATGATACTTCTTCGGACAGTTCATAGAATGCAGACTATATTATTCTTTCCTTCGTGTGTATTGAAACTGTATATGAACATTAGAAAGTACATTTGTTTTCAATCAGTGTTATTTTCCAAAAATCAAATGTATCATATTCAACTTTCAGTCAACTTTCAAGCATTCAACTTTCAACTTTCAAGCATCACAACTCATGTCAGTTTCCAGCGGTCACAAAGAACTTCGTGAATGGGGTTTTATTTTTTTTACAAATTTATCATTTATGTAACGTTGAGGATACGAATTTTTAGGAGAAACAGTCATACGTTAGGATGAATGGAGAAGGCTGATTAAGGGTTATGTTTAAAGAGTTTCATGTTTGTTATTTCCTTCAAAACTCTTGTTGAATTTCACATTAACGAGTTCTATTTATGGCATAATGTTGATGTTTGATACAATGCCATTTTTTTGAGTTAAGGTTCATGGTCAACCATGGAACCATCCAAATCGATGCCCATTATTGGCTCTTAATAATTTTTGTATCAACCTACCCCCGTATCAACTAGCCCCCTCTCCTCTATAATATAATTATTATAGGCTATATATAGTTTGTTATTATAATATAGTAACATTGTTACATATCTGATGTTTTGTCATTTTTCAAATACTGTTATTTACTTATAAAAATAATAATCACGAGTTATGTTTCATGTTTTTTTCAATTGTGATAAATAAAAATTTTTAGCTTCAAAAAATTATTTCTTTTATTTTTTTTACCTAAATTAGCAGCTTGCACCACCTCGTGACTTGGAAAAAATACTAAATTTAGGGACTGGGTTTATACTTGTGTAGTTAGTAACTTTAATTAAGTAAAAAATTGTCAGTAGGTATTGGATGAATGCACCAGTGAATGACGATTAAGGACGATGGCTCATGTCATGGCATGTCATGGAATAAGGAAAAAAGAAAGGTGTGTGCACAGTCAGCTGTTGTGACTTAGTTGGGATCACACAACTAGCGCTTGCGATGACCATAATGAAAACCAGTTTATATAACTCAATAAAAATATTTATGTTTATGGTCTTAGTTCAGTTTCATACTGCAAGGTCTGCTATTTGCATGAGCCCAACTACCTCATAACAACTGACTGTTTACACACCTTTCTTTTTTCTTTACCCCAAGGTCTCATGATAATTTGACATTATTCCCTTATTTCATGGCTAAAGTTATTTATTTTACCATACAAAGTTCTTTTATCCTTTAAGGATTAAGAAATATTTGTTAAATTGGTTACTTAATGAGAATATTGATTGTAGTATTCATCAAATAATATTAATAGACAACTATGTCAATGCTCCAGTGAACGGCCGGGGCTGCACCAGTGAATGACTGATCTTGTACCAATGAATGACTGAACTTGTACCAGTAAATGACTGATCCTGTATCAGTGAATGACTGGTCTCTTTTGGCTCAATAACTTCAAAAATAATAAGAAAAAAAACGCTGAAAATATTAATAACAATTAAAACCACTGAGAGTATATAGATCATACTACATCGGGAGCTGGGAGGTCGAAAATTACGTCGTAAGTTGCACATGAAAAAACTATGCCACTTTGAAGATGCATCCTGGGGTGTTTCAAAAATGGGTTTGTGAGCCCTCAATCTAGGGGCTTTCTGCAAGGACTGAGTAGGGAGGAGTCTTTGTTTGAATAATCTTGAAAACAAATCAAGATTTTCAAAAACGAATTTCGACATTGCAGTCATGCAGTGTGAAAATCTAATTTGTATTGATGAATCAAAACATATGGGACCGCAAGGGGGGCCAGTGGAAGCCAATTAAAAAATACCCCCGTTGTAGCAGTCCTGCATTCTCAACAAAATTCTGATTCTTAGAATTACATTTCATCAACTCAACATAAGCGATTCATGACTATTTTTTAATTTCCTCCATATGAATTACATGGGTAATGAGTATGCAGGTCTGCTGCAACAGTTATGCATAAAACTTGCGGTTTTTAAATCAATATCCATTGTATGTGAACCTTAAGAAGCCACATAACAAGTTTTATCAAAATATGTTGAGGAATAAGCGAGATAAAGATTTTTTTTTTATTTCCCATAAGGATACCATAGGGACAAAGTACTGTGTTTATTGCTTTCAATAGCTTGGTAACCAATGTACATAAGAGCAATGATTCAAAAAAACTAAATTGTTAGTTTGTTTTAGCTGAATTTAATGGTGCAAACAAAAATGTGATTATTTTTATTTTTCTGTGTAAAAACCTCAAAAACCTTTTTTTTGGGCTGTTTCCCTCTTTACACCCCCCTTCCGGTAGTTTGATCAGGCTTATGTATTATGCCTGAAAACTATACGGCCTGGTATTTTTGATCAGGCCATATTATGTGGCTCGCAAACAATAATGTCCAAAATCATGTTAGACAAACAATATTGGTGAAAATTAGTTTTACTATTGAACCGTTTGGCTGCTTTGTATTGATGAAAATTAATTTTTCTATTGAATCTTTTAGCTGCTTTGAGGCAGAAGTGGCATGCAAATCTGCCAGTTTTAACTTATATACAAATTAAGAATAAGAATAATGTTTATTTCCAAAAAAACATATACAACAAATATACATTTATTATTTAGAAAAAATCTTCACCAACTTTATCCAGTTCTGTTGGCTGCTAAAAAAACAAATACATCCAAAACTATAGTCTACCTAAAATAACACTTAACCTAGGACTATGTGGTGAGTTACAGCAAGTCATACATATCAGTGACAATGAATACATAAAAGTTACTCAAAAATACAACCGGCTATTACATTAAAACTAAAAAGCTAGGAAACCAGAAAAGACAGAAACTAAAAAGGGTTTATATTTTAACGTATAACTGTAAAAAGAGATGTAATGTCGATTTGTTCTAAAAGCCATGTCTATAACTTTCGCTTAAATCCCGTTATTGTTTTGCATTTTTTAATTTCATTTGTAGGCCAGTAAAATTAGATCAAAAATTAGTCATGCCTGGACAAAATTCCCGGAAAGCTGGAAATCGTCTTAATCTTTCCGTTTTACATCCAAGTATATGAATTTGAAGTTTGTCCCATTTTTCCTAGTGTGCTTTCGACCTGGGACCACAAAAATATCAGAGTTTTGGGTAATTTTTTATTCTTTTGTAAATAAGTAAAAAACCGTTTATTCTACATAAAAAATTTAAATACAAGAATTGTAGAGGACAAAGTTCTGCAATTATTGAGTATCTTTTGATAAAGATACCTTGAATAGTAATTGATTTATGGTAAGTTAAATAAAGGGTTTTGGCGAATTTCTTTTTTAGAGAAAGAGCTATTACTGTAGGTCTCATGGTAATCCCTAAGCCCGAGACCATGATAACTTTTAGTTTAGAGGTTCTCAGAAGCCAAAAAACCCATACGTTCAAATCTATATAAATATATATGTATCAATATAGATGTATATAAATATATATACTTATGTATTTGTTTCCTCGATAACCCTCGCAAAAATGGTCCGATCTTAATAAAATATGGCACGGACGTGTAAAGTAGTAATTATTTACACATGATCGAAAACCAGCCCGATCGGACCATCGCAAAGGGGGGGGTGAGGGGGGGTAAACCCCAAAAAATGGGGTTTATTGAATTTTTCATGTATAAAAATTAGAATATTCTAATTTTGGTTTAAACAGTTGAATTCAGCTCGAAAAAACAAATAATTTAGTATTTTGAATCATTGCTCTATGTCCATTGGTTACCGAGATACTGAGAGTGGTAAACACAGTACGCTGTCCCAGCAATGTTAACCTTATGGGAAATAAATCAAATTGTACATCTCCCTTATTTCTGAACATATCTTAATAACATATGGTATGTGGCTTCATCTAGTTAAGATCTACTTGATTATAGCGTAAAATCCACAAATTTATATACTCTTGAGGCAGCAAACCTGCGTACTCACCTTCCCAGTGTTAACCTTATGGGAAATCAATAAAATTGAACACCTTCCTTATCTCCCAATATATCTTAATAAAACTAGTTATGTGGCTTTATCTAGCGTTATGTAGCTAAGGTTCACTTGATTACGGTCAAAATCCCCAAGTTTATAGATTCTTGAGGCAGCAAACCTGCCCACTCATTTCCCCAGTGTTGACCTTATATAGAAAACAATAAATGTGTGTAGCTTTCTTATTTCTCAACGTATCTCGTTGAAACTTGGTATGTTGCTTAGTAAGATAGACCTCAACTAGATGTTTCACAAAAAAAGTTTTATAAAAATATTGAGGAATAAGCTAGCTGTACAATTTTATTTATTTTCCATAAGGTTTACATTGGGAAGGTGAGTACGCAGGTTTGCTGCCTCAAGAATATATAAATTTGTGGATTTTACGCTATAATCAAGTAGATCTTAGCTAGATGAAGCCACATACCAAATGTTATTAAGATATGTTCAGAAATAAGGGAGATGTACAATTTGATTTATTTCCCATAAGTTAACATTGCTGGGACAACGTACTGTGTTTACCACTCTCAGTATCTCGGTAACCAATGGACATAGAGCAATGATTCAAAATACTAAATTATTTCTTTTTACGAGCTGAATTCAACTGTATAAACCAAAGTTAGAATATTTTTATTTTTCTACATGAACAATTCAATAAACCCCGTTTTTTGGGGTTTACCCCCCTCACCCTCCTTTGCGATGGTCCGATCGGGCTGATTTTCGAGCATGTGTAAATAATTACTACTTGACACGTCCGTGCCAAATTTTATTAAGATCGGTCCATTTTTGCGAGGTTTATCGAGGAAACTAGTACATAAGTATATATTTTTATAAACATCTATATTGATACATATATATTTATGTAGATTTGAACGTATGGGTTTTTTGGCTTCTGATGACCTCAAAACTAAAAGTTATCATGGTCTCGGGCATAGGGATTACCATGAGACCTACCCCGCCCTAGGGTAATAGCTCTTTCCCTAAAAGAGAAATTCGCCAAAACCCTTTATTTAACTTACCATAAATCAATTACTATTCAAAGTATCTTTATCAGAAGGTACTCAATAAATGCAGAGTTTTGTCCTCTACGATTCTCGGGTTTAAACTTTTTATGTAGAATAAACGGTTTTTTTACTTATTTACAAAAGAATAAAAAAATTACCCAAAACTCTGATATTTTTGTGGTCCCAGGTCGAAAGCACACTCGGAAAAATGGGACAAACTTCAAATTCATATACTTGGATGTAAAACGGAAAGATTAAGACGAATTCCAGCTTTCCGGGAATTTTGTCCAGGCTCAATCTTTATTTTACTGGCCTATTGGAAGACTGTTGAACATTTATTTTTGGTCCTAAAAACACAAATAATCTCCATAGAATACTTGTTTGAACTTTTGGTTTTTTAAATTCCCCTGCTAATCGACTTCTAGTATTGTAAGTGTGAAAAATTAGATTTGTTTCATTGTTACCCCGCCTCTATGGAAAAAAATTTGTAAAACTTTAAAAACAAAGAGATGTTGCAAAGGTAAAATCTGTAATTTTTGGTACAATGGAAACGAAGAATCCCGCTTTCTTCTAAACATAATTATACGAATAAAATAGTTCTGAATAACCCTCAATTTTTCCAAAAAAAAACTTTGAATGAACCGCGCCAACAATAAATACCGTACTGCAATTTTGAATTTATTAACGCAAAATACAGAGAACGAAGCATATTAGTATCACACAAGTTCCGCAAATAATAAAACTTTCTAATACTACCCCTGACAGATTGTACAACACTCTTAATATGTTTTTCCCAAGACAACCTACTGTCAATTGTGATTCCAAGATACTTAAAATAATCAACTCTTTCAATCGGTCGACACTGACAATTTAGCCTATCAAAACACCTCTGTGAATGAAACTGAACTGTTTGATCAAAATCAAAACTACTATAGCCAAAATTCAATAATTTATTTTTTTCTACATTCAAAATCATTCTATTCTCTGCGCACCATTGCTCCAAGACGTTTAGAGAAGATTCAATTTTATTATATAGTATTTCTTTATCCTTGTGCCAAAAAAGGAAGGCCACGTCATCCGCAAAAGCTGTTATGGATCCTGGTACATCTACTTCCAAAAGGTAATTTATGAAAATTAAAAACAAAGTCGCAGACAAAACTGAGCCTTGAGGAACTCCCTTCTGAATTTTACCAACATTACTAATGCACGATTGTATTTTCACCTCCTGCTCCCTCCTTGTTAAAGAAGTCCTAAACCAGTTCAAGGTAATCCCTCGTATTCCTAAAATTTCCATCTTTCCCAATAAAATTTCATGATCGACCAAATCGAACGCCTTTCTAAAATCCACAAAAATTGCCGTACATTTAGAGCCTATATTCAGATTGTTATATATAATCTCCAGAACATATGTTAATGCATCCTCGGTGCTTTTTTTCCTTATAAAACCATATTGGTTTTTGCTAAAATAGTTGAAGCTGCTTAGATACTCTTTAAAATTTTTTCTAAAATTTTGGAAAAAACGGACAGTAGACTAATTGGTCTGAGATTGGCTAGTTTGATTTCAGTAGTTTTTTTTTGGAATCGGTACCACTACACTTTTTTTCAGTAGATTTGGAAAAGATCCCGTCACAAAGCTAACATTAATAATGTGTTCTAATACAGGTGTCATAACCTCAGCACACCCCTTTACTACTTGGACAGTAACATCGTCGAACCCACTTGAACGCTTGTTTTTTAAACCAATTATTGTTTTTCGAACTTCATTTTGATCGGTCGCACGCATGAAGAATGAATGGCATCGGTTGACGGCGGTGTTCGCGCACCTAGCGGCGGCGGGCCGCAACAATGGTGTCGGCGCTGTGCCGTTGCCTGAGACAATCAGCTGTTCGTGGACGCTAATGTAATATTTGTTTATCAAGTCCGCAATTGTCTGCGTGTCCTCAACAATGCTGCCATCATCTAATGTTAACCTATCAATTTCGCTTTTCTTTTTATCCCCAGTTAATTCGTTTACTAATCTCCATTGTTCCTTACTGTTACCATTATGACTTGTAAGTAAATTTGAATAATAACTATATTTTGTGGCATCGATTAGATTATTAAGATTTACAGAAGACTTTCTAAAATATGTTTGGAACTTAATATCATAAGGTCTTTGTAATTTAATTTTGTAAAGCTGTGTTGTTTTTTTAGTTTATTGAGAATATTTCCTGTAATCCATGGACTTTTAGCTTTAGCCCTTACCAATTTTCGTGATATGGTGTTAATTTTAGTTCCATGTTCTATGGCTTTATTCAAAGTGTTATAAAAAATCTCCATACATTTTTTACATCCTGAGATTGTAATAAGTCATTCCAGTTTGTATTTTTAGACGGTCTTTAACTAGTTCAAAATTAGTGTGCTTCCTAGTTTCCTGTTTGCTCTTAGTAATACATAACCCTTCTGAACTTATTTCAAATTTAATTCCCATTAAAAAATGATTGGATATCCCCACATCAAATAACCCAACACTGAACAAATTAATATCTTTAAATCTTAAAAAAAATGATCTAAGCATGACTGAGACTGTCCTGCTTTTCTTGTAACTTGATGAAGTCTGGACACCAGACCATAATTACTAAGTAATGTAAAATAATTGTCTACATAGTTAATGTTTTTTAAAATGTCAACATTTACATCACCTATAAGCATAATATTACTCTTTAATCCAGCTAAAATACTCTCAAACTCCTCTAGAAAACATCTAATGGTAAACTCTTGTAAACGGTATAAAGATATCATGGTAAAATTTATATTAAATAACTTAAATGCTAAAATCACACAATCAGCAGTCACCATATTACATTCAATTCTTTGTATTTTGATTGCACTATCTACATACCGGGTGTCCCATAATAGTCCCCCCCCCTAACTTTTTCCTATATTTTTTAAAATATCAATTCCTCACCACCCCCAAACATTATTGGGTAGTTAATACTTCATTTTGAGGGGGTGCCCAATTTTGGCCGCCATCTTGGATCCGCCATATTAGATCCGAAATAATTTTTTCAAATGTTAAATTGGTGTTGTGACCCATAATTTCGAATTAGATTTGTTTACTGATTACAATGCCGCAATCCGTTTTTTGATATCTCAACTTGTTTTCAAGATATGGGTACTTTTAATTAATTTATTTTCAACCAATTTAAACATTACAAATTGATAAAATAGGCCCATAACCACGAAATAATGCTAGATAGTGACAAATAACCACCATCAGTCATTGTTGAGTGATTTACACTTAACTTTCACCAATGTAAATTTTTGGCCGCCATCTTGGATCCGCCATTTTGAAATGAAGTAAGTTATTTCAAATGTGAAGTTAGTATTGTGACCCGTCATTTCGAACTAGTTTTTTACGCCAAATCCATTGCTGCAATCCGTGTTTAGCTATAAAACTTAGTTTTTGAAGAATTCGTATTTTTGAGATTTTTATTATAAAAATGTCAATATTTTGAAAACTAAACAATATAATTGAAAACGGGTTACGGCATTGAATTCGGCGTAAAAACTAGTTCGAAATGATGGGTCACAATACTAACTTCATATTTGAAATAACTTACTTCATTTTAAAATGGCGGATCCAAGATGGCGGCCAAAATTGGGTACCCCCTCAAAATGAAGTATTTACTACCCAATAATGTTTGGGGGTGGTGTGGAATTGATATTTGAAAAAATATAGGAAAAAGTTAGGGGGGGACTATTATGGGTATACTATTACACCACCTGCTGCATAATTGTCATTACATTGACTGTACATATTATATCCTGGCAACTTATATAATCCATCTTCATCATTTTTTATCCAAATTTCACTAAAAACTATAATTTTAGCTATAATGTTTCCAGAACATAACTTTGCTTCTAATAAGTTGAATTTATTTCTCAAACTACGTACATTGACATGAACAAATGATACAAATTTACTACTTCCTGAAGAGAAAAACTGCGAATCTAAATCATTAAAAACAGGCCAATTTGTTATGTTACCTACTACAGATATTATTTTTAAAAAATGGAATCGTTAGCCTACAAACATACTCTTAAATTAAGACTATCATTACTTTGAGTTGCCTGCATTCTTAACCTATTTCGATTTTTCAAAATCTTTTTCACTGTCAGTTTTAATACAATTTTGGCCATTTTCTTTTCTTACAAAAATTTTCCCTTCAGTACACCACACATATGTATAGCCTACTGATTTAGCCCTCTCTTTAGTGAGTTTGAGCAAGTGTTTTGTTTCTGGAGTGAGATGCTCATTTACAAATACCTTGCTGGCAGGGTAGGCGTTGTTCACCTCCTTGGCGGTCAGGGTCTTCTTCGCCTTGAAAGCTGCTATCCACGAGTCCTTCATCCTCCTGTCCCTTAGTTGAACAATGAGAGGAGGTATCGCCTTGGATCGGAAGGTAGGGACACGGTGCGCCGCCATCACATTCTCCGCCCTCAGCTCCACGCCCAACGCCGCCGCCGCTCCTACATCTGTCGCAATACTCAAGATATTTTCATTTTGGGTTGTAGGAATGCCCTGAATTTCAATGTTGGTTTTCCTCGAGTACTGTTCTATCTGTCTCATTCTCACTCTGAGCTCGCTAACTTCTTCTTTCATTTTTATATTTTGAACTTTCAATTCTTCATTCTCTTTCTTTATTTCCAAAAACTTTTCTTTGAGCATTTTCATTGTCCTATTACTTTCATCCACCATATCAGAAAATGTTTGTAGGGAATTTTTAAAGCCCTCAAATTCCCTACCATAACCTCTCAGCTCATTGAAAACTTCCTCCTTGAATTTTTCTAATATTTTAACAAGAAAGTCCTTAGTTAGGACGTCAGAAGAGGTTTCACATTTATCACCAGACTTAGAATTAGGCTTACTAGGGGCCCCATGCGCAAATTGCGCATTTAATATTATTTCCGTTTGTGAGAAACTCACCTACGATTTGAAGAAATTTTGTAACTTTTTAAACTCGCCGTTATTAATCAAGTAAACATTTCAAGTGAAATTTAAAGGTCTCACCTAAATAAATAAAAGCTTAGCTGAACTAAACACACACATTGTTCATCACACTATGTACTTTAATTTGTCCTCTGGCACAACAGTAGTTTACCGGAAGTTTTTCTTCGCGTAGACTATTCATACCATAGAACTGCGTACATCATCGCAAGTCGCTGCAAGTAGATAGGTGATGCAGTGTCCCTCGTCTCTCGGCAGTTCTCGGTTCTCGTCGAAGGTATATTATTTTTCCCTAATCTAATTGACTCGGTTTACTCTTTGCCTCTCTCTCCTCAATTAGATAAAAACTAATGTTGATTTAAGACTTATTTTTCATCAAATGTATCAAATCTTGTTAAAAGTTAGTTGCAGACTATTTATTTTTGTTTACAATCTGACTTGTATAGGTTACAAATCCATCTGAAGGTAATCAGCTGTTAAATTACAATCACATTTTAAAACCGTTTTAACGCAAGTTGCTCAGCACTGGAGCGTTGAAAGCGCCCTCTAGAAATAAATCAAAGGCTTGGGGGTCGAGCCGTAAAAGAAATGCCAATTTTAATTATCAGTCGCCGGTGCGCTACATTATAAGCTTTAAAATGACACCTCAATCGTCAAAATCGGTTAAGTAGGATGGATGAAAAAGGGATCTAACAGAAAAAAACCTTATTGTATTAAGTATATAGAAGATTAGAGCACTGGCTACATACCCAGTCTTTTTAGAACCTCTTGTTTTCAATGAGTCGTCACAGCAACTAAGATGAAAAGCTCTTCCACAGGTCTCACTGCAGAGAATTTTTTCATTGCCACTAATAATTTCCTTTTTGCACGCACCACATGAGCCCGACATAGTTAATTCAATGTATTAGGTCTTCAATTCAAATATAACAGTCAAAGGCAAAAACAATTCCTCAGACCTAACCTCAAAATGGCTGCTGCTCACACAGACGTCCGCACTGTACAAGACACAGAGGCAGACTATTTATAAAAATTTTCAATTTATAAAAAGTGATAAAGTATTTGCTGAGTGGCCATATTTCAATGGTCGGAATGATAAGGTAAAAATCAGGATTTTTATATGCGTGAAACATGAAATAAACCTAATAATTAAAGTGTATAAAGGTTGTAGGGACAAAATAAGTATTTTGTAGACCTTTCTGGAAAAGAATTCTGGCTTTTCGACAGACTGAAAATACGCTTTAAATCATTTTTCTTATAACTTTTTTTTGGGGAGGAACCTCGGACCTCCTTCCTGTTGGGTGTATTTCATTTCACCAAACTCCAGAAAAAAAAGCAGCTTGCCCCCACTGGAAATAAATCCTACGGGCGTCCCTGTCTCAACACTACGTATACATTTACGTTTTAAAAAATCTACTGAATCCAAGATGGCGGCAATAAATTTTCACCCAGTCGAAGTTAAGTTCTTACTTTACATTAACTATTAACAGTGGTATAATGGCAACAGATTCACTTTTTTATCTCCTATGGCATTTACTTCATATATCTTTAATGATTTTGGGGACGAGCATGATAGTTGCCACGCGAGCCGCAGGCGAGTGTGGGATTTTCATGGGAGTGCGGTAAAACTTACCGGCCGTGTAACGTATGATACTTTACATCATACAAGTCAGAAAAAAATATTTTTCATCACTCTATACACGATCGCCCGTTACCGTACAGCTGAGAACTACGAAAACTCTCAATTTCCTTACATCAAAACAAATAATGATCAGCTGCTTTTTCGGTGCCCAAATACTGCATTTACTCGGCTTACGCCTCGCAAGTAAAACACTATCTTGCCCCGAAATAGGCTACTTTCGTGACTATTAGTGAAATATACTATTTAATCATAACGCATTCCTTGCATTAACAACTACATTCCTCAATTCTTCAAACCCAACCTACAACAAACAAACGTTTGCTACTGCTGCCAGTGCTGCCTCTACTTTTTTCTAAAAAGTAACATATAAGCATGCATTAAACGTCGGTTTGCTGCAAATCAGCTAATTATTTTCTTCCGTTTCCTGTAATCGTAGTTCGGAACACTCTTCGGCCTAGGCCGCAAAGTCTTCTGGACTGGTATCGGCAAGGGGTATCTTTCGAGCCAAACAAAAAAAAACAGAACATAGATGTTTTAGTGTCAGTAGTCTTATTACTCTCTTATGGTGAAACAATATTTTGTGCAAAAAATACGTTTTCTGGAAAACATTGATAAAATATTAGCAAAAGGAAAATAAGAAACTAAAATTAACGTGCAAAAATTACATTTCTAGGTGCAATGCGAACCGGTGAAGAGCTTGAATTTGATCTACTGACCCAAGCCGTTTAATATCGTGAATAAGAGAATATTTGCATTGATCGTTGTGTAGTTGTTGTCTGAAATGTTACAATGCAAGACATTTTGACATTTTACATAATTTTTAGATAAAAATATCAAAATTGAACTGGCCTATCATAATAAGTACATTTATATGAAAGACATGCTAGATGCAGAACAATATAGCATTAAGTAAATGTCAAACCAAATCAAAACTTCGACATTCAATTTTTCCAAAAATTATCACATAACTCAGAAATAACAAAAATGAAGACAAATAGATCCTTTTACAAATAGCATTTAATACAAAACTCTTATGTTCACAAATGTTAAATTACATAAAATTTTTGCATACAAAATATTTACAAAGTAAATATTAGTTGTTTATATAAGAACTAGAAACAACACAATTATAGGCAAAAACTAAAGAATTGTTAGTAGTAACTAATATCAGGTTTGTACGTTTGAGGTAAATCCAGAATTTGACATTTGCAAACACTAATAAATAGTGTCAAACAATGTTAAAACTTTGGAAGTCAAAATTTTTACAAAATAATCATATGTTAACTCTTGTTATAACACACTACACCAGATGTAAAAGAAAATATACAATTTGAATCATTATTTCAATTTTCTAATTAATTTTGTTGCAATACAAAACAAAGTCTCATCAATACTATTCACTCTAACTCAACATTATTTTCCCAAAAATATAGAGCAAAATTTAAAGAATATTGTTTCAATATAGTGACAGTACATTTTTACATTGTCCCTGCGTAAATCAATATTAATATCATATAGAAACAATATTTTTTCTCAATAGTTTCTTTAAGAATTGTCGGCAATGGAATAGAATACTAAGTACTTATTTATACCCCATGGGATTTACTTACTTACTTTTTCTCCCATGGGACTAAAAGTAATCTCATAAGAAATACATGGGGAGAAATCCGGCAACGCCACGATGAACAATGAGAAAATGTGGCAACACTGTCGATTTTAATTCGCTTACTCTAAATTAAAGAAATTCTGTGTTTCAACTTAGGAAAACAAAACCGTATGCATTAATAGCCAGGTAATAATTTTTTTATGAATTAAGTTGGCAACTGAATATAAAAACACCTGATTTAGAGTTTGTTGTTACCTATATGCCGATCGTTTTATAAACATTAAATGATTTTTTCTTACCTACAGATTTTGAGAGGTATTTTTCAAATTAATAGACTTTATGAAAATAGGGTTAAAATGTGTGAAAGTATGAATAAATGGTTGTTTAAATTGCCCAAGTACCTAATGATATGATATTTATATGTGATTCTAATCTAGCCTATTTTAAAAGAGAAAATGATCATATGAAGATAAAGTTATATTGTCACAGTTATTGGTGTAGGTTGAGGAAAGATTTGGTGTGCATCAAGGGACTGAAGTGCTTTTTCTCCCTCGGGAAATTGTCGCCCTCGGCTCCGCCGTCGGGTGACAACAGTTTCCCTCACGGAGAAAAAGTTGCACTTTAGTCCCTAGATGCATAAATAACTATTTAATTTTTTAACAATGTTGTTTTACTTCTTGGAAAATATTCAAAAGTCAAGAATTTTTTCAAAAATAGTCAGGGAAAGCTACGAATTAAATACATCCAATTAATTATAAAATATGCCATTACTATTGGCATTGTTAGCAACTCTGTTGCATTTCTTGTCTTTGCTTTCGTAACATGTTATTGGCTTACTTGACTTAATCCCGTTGGATCCTCCTGGAGCATAGGGCCTTCGCTGTTCCTCTCCACCTGACCCGGTTGGTTGCATCCCTCTTTATCCCTTCCCAAGTCTTTCCCTTCTCCTTCAGCTTTTCCACCAAAGTCCTTCTTAATATAGACTGGACATGAGAACAAGACAGAAGTACGACCCATCTTGACTCACCTGTGATTGCTCTAGAACTGTCCAACAGGGAAGCTTCTCTCACTCGTCCACTTGACCTTGGACCCATGACGTCATGACTTTCTACTTCTATATTTACAGGTCTACCAAACTTGCTTTTTGGCAGAATAAAAATAACCTCTTCTGATTATTAATAAGAAATTAAACAAAACTGAATTATTACTTTATGACACTTTTCCAAGTATTTTTCTGTCTTTCCACTCTCCTGGTTCCAGCGGGCTTCCACTCCAATGCCTCCTTAGCGTACCTCTGGTGGGCTTTCCCCCATCCACCACATAGTGAGGCGCCCGATTGGGAACCAGTAACTCCACACGGGAACATGTTATTTAAGTTCACAATATTGCCCTTCCTGTTACCCGGCAAACCCCGTTCCCCTTTTGCTATCTCGTACATAATTTTCTTTTCATTAAAGTGATTAAAACATATATTATCGGTGGAATAAATCTCATTTATTTGTAATGTATTTCGAATGAAATAACCTAGATGGCTTTTAAACTGTCATTCATTTAAACTCCAAACAGATATTGTTGATAAGAATATTTGGATGAAAATAACAAACATTTAGAGCAGGTGATGACGACTGAGGGGGTGAAGGAAGGTCACGGAACGTGATAAAGAGATAAGCCAACTACAAAACTGTGGAGATCATGGGTTCGAGTGTCTTTAGTTGAAAATAGGAAATACTGTGGTACTGTGGCTCTTGTGAAGTTACATGATTGATATTGGAGTATTACTGCACGCTCACCTTTGGATTGCTGCTGTGAAGAACTGAATGATTGTTTAGTTAGGCGTCTAGGGTAAACTGGTTTTTTTATGGAAAGGCAAAATTGTTTCTTACCAGGAAATGAACGAATGAATGAATGATTTGTTTATTCCAGTCAATTGTACAGCTTCTTACATTGAAAACTTAAATGAAATAAAACTATACTTATTTATAAATATAAATAAACTATAGAATTACAGAATAAATGCTGTTAAAAAGAAAAAAAAGGAATTGGTCTAAGGAATCAGCAAACATAGGCTAAAGCCTGTGCGTCTACTGCGTTGCATTTACAAAAATAATAATTTATAACCCGTTAATTTTGGAAATAATAGTTGATTGATGTATAAAATACCCCGTTGCAGCAAACCTGCATACTCGGCGAATTTCAAATGCAAAACAACATATTTCAATCCAACATAGCGAGATTTGACGTGTTTTGATAAGCTCCATAAGAATAACATGGGGGATGAGTATGCAGGTTTGCTGCTACAGGTACATTAAAACTGTGTGGTTTTAATTCAATATTCAATAGATCTGAACTAGAAAAAGCTATTTACCAAGTTTAATCAAGATATGTTGATAAATAACGGAGATGTAGAATTTTACTTATTTCCCATAAGGTTAACATTGGGACAACGTACTGTGTTTACCACTTGCAATATCTCGGTAACCAATGGACATAGATCAGTGATTCAAAATACAAAATTGTTTGTTTTTTTGAGCTGAATTCAATGGCGCCAACCAAAATTCGATAAATTTTATTTTCCTATGTAAAAAACTAAAAAAACCCATTTTTGGGGGGTTTATCCCCCTTTACCCCCCCTTCCGGTGGTCCAATCGGGCTGGTTTACGAACTCGTCCGAGGGATGACCACTTTACATGTCTGTACCAAATTTCAATAAGATTGGACCATTTTTACGGCCGCTATCGTGCTGACAGACACACACACACACACACACACACACACACATATATATATATATATAAATTCGATTGAATGGTGTTTTCTGCTTCTGGTGGCCCCAAAACGAAAAGTTATCATGGTCTCGGGCTTAGGTCTTACCATGAGACCTACGGTAATAGCTTCTTCCCTATAGGGGAAATTCGCTAAAATTAGGTCAAGAGTCCTAAGAGAGCTTATTCTTCTTGACGAACATATTTCCCCTAACTTAAATGTGAGTACATAATCTATACACTATACATTAGGGCAGATACAGAGTGCTCCCCCTTGGACACTTGCAACAAGGACATACGGAATGCTCCCCTTGCCAAACCAGTTTGATTTTGACGATCACCGATATACGGATTGCCCCCCCGGGCCACTTTGGAATGCCTCTGGACGTGACTGTACCGATAATATTACAAATAATCGTCATGACATTTTTGCGATATGGGGTGCACTATTGTAACAAACAACAAATAATAGAAATGTAAAGTAACACGTATAAATTAAAGTAAAGTAAATTAAGTACTTAATGTAAAGTAAAAAAATGTAAGTACTAAATGTAAAGTAATTATACAAGTACATTTATTTATATTTTTGGAAACGTCTCTAACGATTTTTAAAACATTGTTAGAAAACCGAATAAGGATAACAATATTTTTGGTGAAGTTCCCCAACAGGGAAACCCCTGAGAGCCTACACTACATTCAGATTAAAACAATAAATATTTATTATTTGAAATCTTGTTTTAGCGAATTTCCTCCTATAGGGAAGTAGCTATTACCGTAGGCGGCATGGTGAGACTTAAGCCCGGGATCATGTTATTTTTTCGTTTTGAGGTCTCTAGAGCCCAAAAATACCTTTCGTTCATTTTCATATATATATATGGTTGGCATCACTGATGCGGTAGTGGGTGGTCGAGACTCGTATCGGCTCCAGGTTTAAACGTTATTTGCTTACTTAAGAGTAACCTCAGTGCCTTATCTCGACTGATAACATATAATTAGAACATTACTGCTCAGTTTAGAACAAGATATTCGTTAGAAAACATCGTTGTAACATAATTTTACGGAAAAACGTGCGGTCCGTGTCAACGTGGTCGTAGTGCCGGTGTTCGTGTACAAACGCGCCGTGGGTAGCTCATGACTGTGTTTTATTGTGGTAACTAACTGCGTTGGTGGACGTGAAGTGTATTAATGCCTAATACCAAAATCGCAGATTTTTTCACACCTGCACCGAGGAATAATAGGCCTTCCCCTAAAAGAGGTCGTGTTCACATCTCGCCAGGAAGCCCAGGTGACAACGAGGACAGCCTTGAGATGGGAGAGAGAGGGTCGGCGACATGACGCTCACACAGCTCATGACAGGTTTGGGTAATCTCCTTGAGACTAAACTAGATGAAAAACTGGCAAACCTAGCTACGAGAGATGATCTAACCACTATAAATAACAAGGTACAGCAGCTAGCTGATAAAAATGAATTGCTTAGACGAGAAATCTGCATGTTAAAGCGTCAAGGGAAAATTGTCAATGAAAAGCTTGTCGGTCGACCTTGAGGGTAGATCCCGAAGGAACAATCTTATTTTTAAGGGATTGAAATGGAGCGGGAAGCGGCCAGATTTTAGGGAGGTAATAAGGAACTTCTGCAAGGAGGTACTAGGTGCTGGACAGATATGGGTAAATAGGGCTCACCCTGTTGGTAATGATGGAAAGTCGGTTATCGCTCACATCCCCGAGGACTCAGACATAGCATATATCCTCTCGCAAACCGAGAACCTCAAGGGCACTGGCTACGTCATACACCGTGATTTTCCTCGAGAAATAAGGGTGAAAAGGTCATGTTTAGTAGCGATGAGGGCTGAGATTGATAGAGTGGCGGGAGGTCTCAGAATGCCATTGGTCCACGACCGTCTGTACGTAAAGGGGAAGGGATTCACCTGGGGGGAAGGCAAGCTTCAAGCGGGTCGGTTTGATTGAGCTCGGTAGTTGAAAACTATGTTCAGGCATGACTTCACTGATTTTCTCTCCGGATTGGCAGAGCGCAAGTCCCCCAGAACGCGTCAGTCACCGACACAGCCGTCACAGATGTCATCTCGAGGACCCTCCCCGGCAGCGTCCCAGGAGACAGCCAGTACGGCGGAGAGCACCTCGGGCGGCGGCCCAGGAGACAGCCAGTACGGCGGAGAGCGCCTCCGGCGGCGGCCCAGGAGACAGCCAAGACGGCGGAGAGCACCTCCGGCGGCGGCCCAGGAGACAGCCAGTACGGCGGAGAGCACCTCGGGCAGCGGCCCAGGAGACAGCCAGTACGGCGGAGAGCACATCGGGCGGCGGCCCAGGAGACAGCCAGTGCGGCGGAGAACACCTCCGGCGGTGACCCAGGAGACAGCCAGTACGTCGGAGAGCACCTCGGGCGGCGGCCCAGGAGACAGCCAGCACGGCGGAGAGCACCTCCGGCGGCGGCCCAGGAGACAGCCAGTACGGCGGAGAGCACCACCGGCGGCGGCCCAGGAGATAGCCAGTACGGCGGAGAGCACCTCCGGCGGCGGCCCAGGAGACAGCCAAGACGGCGGAGAGCACCTCCGGCGGCGGCCCAGGAGACAGCCAGTGCGGCGGAGAGCACCTCCGGCGGCGGCCCAGGAGACAGCCAGTGCGGCGGAGAACACCTCCGGCGGTGGCCCAGGAGACAGCCAGTACGGCGGAGAGCACCTCAGGTGGCGGCCCAGGAGACAGCCAGTACGGCGGAGAGCACCTCGGGCGGCGGCCCAGGAGACAGCCAAGACGGCGGAGAGCACCTCCGGCGGCGGCCCAGGAGACAGCCAGTACGGCGGAGAGCACCTCCGGCGGCGGCCCAGGCAGCGATCTCTATAATACAACTGGATCGCGCGCTGTGTGCTGTGTTTTCGGTCCGGCAGCTCGGCTCTCCCCCCACCGCTAACGGGTGAACCGCGCCGCTGCAGCCATACACTTCACACGGGACTACCGTGTTCGCGCTCACACAAACCGCTATATCTTCGTTCGTAGTTGCTTGATTTTCAATTAATTCACACAGTTGCAATCTGTATTAAATTGTGGAGATAATGATATAGATTTTATATCAAAATCATTTTGATATAAACTGTATTCGGCAGACATTTTTGCATGTTGAATGAAACCTGCTATCTTCGCAAATATTTTATAGATTTAATTTAGTTTATGCATTGATTCTGGTTCGAGTATGAAGTTATAACAATTATGTTTTTAAGTTTCATGGAAATATAAATTATTTTACCAATAAAATACATATGGCAAGCGTGAATGTGGTGAATAAATATATTTATTTGGTTGTAGTATTAAATTAAATGAGGACTAAAAGGCTTAAAATAGGTCATCAAATAAGTATAAAATACATTAATAAAACCATTTACTTGACAAAAATAATATTTTCATAACATTAGTAATTACATAATGGTTTTATGTATTCTTAAACAATACTAACTTGTGCAGTTTTTGCCGAAGGCCAGCCGAACTTGGGTTTTTGTCAAGTGTTCTCAGTTTTGATTGGTAGTGTAGCTTTATTTTGAAAAACAAATATCCTATCATTTTTATCAATTTTACTTCATGTGGGGTTTCTCCCAGCTGCACTAAATCTTTATGGCCTTTAAAAACAGTTGTGGCAAAGTTTTGACATGCCATATTTACATTACATTTACGAACTAGTACATAAAAAAACTAATAATGTGTCTTAGAATATTACACATTGGACCTTGATGATTAAATTCCTGTTTGTCAATTGAATGGGAGAGCGATTTCCACTTTAGGCAAATAATATGTCTTCCGAAACCAACTAATATGTTGATAACATTAGAAATAAACAAAACTTAAAATATACCAAATGCAGAAGTTTAGTTAAATCATGACTTTGGATTTATGTTTCAGACCTAAAATAATAATGTAGTATTAACAAAGCAAAATTACTTACCAGTGAAATGATAACGACTTGTCTTTAGCATTATTCGAACAGTTGTACGCGGCGCAGTATTTCGGCATGATGACTTGGGCATATTGCAATTACAACAAACAGCAAAAACCAACTGAACTGAATTTCAGAAGGTGGACGAAGGATTAATGAAGGGTGGGGTTAGAAACAGACAAGCCGAGACCATCGATGTATATTTACATCGTTAGTCGAGACATAATTATCTCCTTTGAGTGATTTTGTTTACCCACTTGCTACGCGCGGGCAGCGCGTGGGCTGATATTTGTAAACATCTCTTTCTATTTACATACAGCAGGGGACAAAATCTACTCTTTTTCTACTCATATGAATGCATTAGGCCTATGCAATAATTAATTGTTTTATAGCGTAATGTTTCAATTGAACTCGTCATATTTCACTAACATAAAACTAGAAAAAATACCAAGTCACACCTTTTTCTTCCATTTATATAGTTGCAATGGTGTTTGTAATAACGTAAAACTACACAACAACCTCCGTAATTTCATAAGGAGTACAATGGTGAAACCCCCATTTCAATTGAGTAAGTATCAACAAAGTTACTTCAGTTTATATCAATAAAAACACGGTAGCCCCGTATGAAGTGTATGGGCCGCGCGGCGAGGCGCACCCGTTAGCGGTGGGGGGAGCGGCCGGACCGAAATGTGCCTTGTTCCGGGCATTACAGCGCGCGATCCAGTTGTATTATAGAGATCGCTGGGCCCAGGAGACAGCCAGTACGGCGGAGAGCACCTCGGGTGGCGGCCCAGGAGACAGCCAGTACGGCGGAGAGCACCTCCGGCGGCGGCCCAGGAGACAGCCAGTGCGGCGGAGAGCACCTCCGGCGGCGGCCCAGGAGACAGCCGGTACGGCGGAGAGCACCTCCGGCGGCGGCCCAGGAGACAGCCAGTGCGGCGGAGAGCACCTCCGGCGGCGGCCCAGGAGACAGCCAGTGCGGCGGAGAGCACCTCCGGCGGCGGCCCAGGAGACAGCCAGTACGGCGGAGAGCACCTCCGGCGGCGGCCCAGGAGACAGCCAGTGCGGCGGAGAGCACCTCCGGCGGCGGCCCAGGAGACAGCCGGTACGGCGGAGAGCACCTCGGGTGACGGCCCAGGAGACAGCCAGTACGGCGGAGAGCACCTCGGGCGGCGGCCCAGGAGACAGCCAGTACGGCGGAGAGCACCTCGGGTGGCGGCCCAGGAGACAGCCAGTACGGCGGAGAGCACCTCGGGTGGCGGCCCAGGAGACAGCCAGTACGGCGGAGAGCACCTCGGGTGGCGGCCCAGGAGACAGCCAGTACGGCGGAGAGCACCTCCGGCGGCGGCCCAGGAGACAGCCAGTACGGCGGAGAGCACCTCGGGTGACGGCCCAGGAGACAGCCAGTACGGCGGAGAGCACCTCGGGTGGCGGCCCAGGAGACAGCCAGTACGGCGGAGAGCACCTCGGGTGGCGGCCCAGGAGACAGCCAGTACGGCGGAGAGCACCTCGGGTGGCGGCCCAGGAGACAGCCAGTACGGCGGAGAGCACCTCCGGCGGCGGCCCAGGAGACAGCCAGTACGGCGGAGAGCACCTCGGGTGACGGCCCAGGAGACAGCCAGTACGGCGGAGAGCACCTCGGGCGGCGGCCCAGGAGACAGCCAGTACGGCGGAGAGCACCTCGGGCGGCGGCCCAGGAGACAGCCAGTACGGCGGAGAGCACCTCCGGCGGCGGCCCGGGAGACAGCCAGTACGGCGGAGAGCACCTCCGGCGGCGGCCCAGGAGACAGCCAGTACGGCGGAGAGCACCTCGGGCGGCGGCCCAGGAGACAGCCAGTACGGCGGAGAGCACCTCGGGCGGCGGCCCAGGAGACAGCCAGTACGGCGGAGAGGACCTCCGGCGGCGGCCCAGGAGACAGCCAGTACGGCGGAGAGCACCTCCGGCGGCGGCCCAGGAGACAGCCAGTACGGCGGAGAGCACCTCCGGCGGCGGCCCAGGAGACAGCCAGTACGGCGGAGAGCACCTCCGGCGGCGGCCCAGGAGACAGCCAGTACGGCGGAGAGCACCTCGGGCGGCGGCCCAGGAGACAGCCAGTACGGCGGAGAGCACCTCGGGCGGCGGCCCAGGAGACAGCCAGTACGGCGGAGAGCACCTCCGGCGGCGGCCCAGGAGACAGCCAGTACGGCGGAGAGCACCTCCGGCGGCGGCCCAGGAGACAGCCAGTACGGCGGAGAGCACCTCCGGCGGCGGCCCAGGAGACAGCCAGTACGGCGGAGAGCACCTCGGGCGGCGGCCCAGGAGACAGCCAGTACGGCGGAGAGCACCTCCGGCGGCGGCCCAGGAGACAGCCAGTACGGCGGAGAGCACCTCCGGCGGCGGCCCAGGAGACAGCCAGTACGGCGGAGAGCACCTCCGGCGGCGGCCCAGGAGACAGCCAGTACGGCGGAGAGCACCTCCGGCGGCGGCCCAGGAGACAGCCAGTACGGCGGAGAGCACCTCCGGCGGCGGCCCAGGAGACAGCCAGCACGGCGGAGAGCACCTCGGGTGACGGCCCAGGAGACAGCCAGTACGGCGGAGAGCACCTCCGGCGGCGGCCCAGGAGACAGCCAGTACGGCGGAGAGCACCTCCAGCGGCGGCCCAGGAGACAGTCAGTACGGCGAAGAGCACCTCCGGCGGCGGCCCACCGACCGTGCAGCATCAGGAGCCAACGCCGATTCTTCGACGGGAGACAACTTCGAATAGGGGGAGCAGCACAACAGGACACTTAGAGGTTTTATTTTATAATATAGGCTATGTGGTTTGAAAAACAAATTAGTTGATACAGATATGTCATTATTTTTTAATAGGTTTGATATTGTAATTTTAGTTGAAACTTTCTTAGCGGAAAAAGATGTAAATTTAGCTTAGGAGTCTACTGTGGAATTTTATTCTGAAATTTAATCACGCGTCCAGAGTGGCTCGAGTAGGTAGGAATACGGGTGGTATCATTTATGGTATAAATAAGAACAGTAAGTGGGCTGATAAACTATCGTTTCTTGAACATGACCATTTTACTTTAATACAGATTGGTGCCCAAGGCACGAGGGGTTCTGTAGTTTTGTTGCCTGTATATATTAATTACAATGAGTGGGACAGAGATTTTGAAATTGTAAGTTCATTTTTGTATGAGTGTCAATTAAATAATCTGATTATGATAGGCGATGAGTAGAATACCCCGCGCTTGAGTTTTAACACGGGCTCTTATGGGGAATAGATTTAACATGGGCTCTTATGGAGATAAGATTTAACATGGGCTCTTATGGAGAGTATATTTAACATTGAGTCTTATGGAGTAATAAATTACTTGAAATTGTAACAGTATTGTTAGGTATATAGTGTAATAAATGTGTTTTTATCTTATAATCAATTGTAAATGTTGAGTTTGTGTGTCTCAAACGATCCTTTATTATAGTACAAAATACTGTCATAGCAATCTCAATTTACCTTTAACCATCCTACCTACCTTTAATCAAGTATTAGCATCTCATGTTTTATGTAAACAAAGCAGATGTTTTTAGATCCCAATGCTTTTTAAATGGTAGATATTTTACATTATTTCTTGTTTTCCGGTGAATATCAAGCAATTTCATGATTTTTCCCACCATCATGGAATCGAGACCTTTAATTTGAGCCCTCTCCCATCTTTCTATGACTTGCCAGATGTCTGCAATTTTGATCTAAATGACTGCCTTATGAAGTTAAATATATGATTATTACTACTTGAGGTAAAATTTTCTTGGTTATTGCCTGCATCTTTTTTATATTAAATTATTTTTATAATTTGTTTTATAATAAAGTAGACTGATTATAATGAGTGATATATTTTTGTTATTGGATCCAACAAGTGCTGATGAGAACAAGTAGTCCCCGCTGAGACTTGGCAGAAATTTGACCTTGAAAATCAGCTGTTTAAAAAAAAAGCGCGCCAAAACGGAAAAAAAGCGCGGGAAAAACGGAAAAAAGCCCGCCAAACAGTGTTGCCAACAGCATAGAGTAAAAAGCATATACTATAACAGGTATATAGTACATATAACATACTACGTTACCTCTATTACATACGTATTTACATACGTACTTACTATGTCACGCTACCGTGGCGGTGGCGGTGGTGGTGAGTCTTTAAAACAAGCGAGCGAAAAACCGAAACACTGCACTAAACACCACATTGCGTTCAAGACTGACTCAGTATTGATTCAGCTATCGACAGGAAGTACGTTATCCTGTTTGGTGGTTTCGTTGACTGATAAGCTATTTGTTCTTGAAAAGACATACGGGAAGTATGTCGTCATTGTCCCCCGTCCCCCGCCCACCTGTACTGTAACCAGTGTTGGCAACTGTAGACAGTGAAAACATTCACATTTATAATACTATATGTTATGTCACATTATCCCCCTAAAGTGTAGTTAATCACATAGAGTATTAAAAGACATATGTATACCGGGTATGTTACATTAGTTCTTTGTAATGTTATAATACTATATGAAATTCTACTTAAAATTAAATAACTTTGGAACGGGTTAGTTAATATAGCTAAAATTTGGTATTTAGGTACTTCTTAACCTCTTCTACCTTTTTCAAAACCTTACACCCCCCTCTTACCCCGCCCTCTCCCTCAATTTGTTCTTTTTCTTCTCAAATTTGGCTAAAAATATATAAAATTGTCGATATCTTGAAAACGGTAAGTCCTACGTCATTTTTGAGGCCAAAAATCACCTACTACGTAGTGTAGGTGCCCCCCAGGCGGTACTGACACATATGACAGGTCTTAACTAGGATGTTGCGGGTTGCATCCTGAAAAATGAAGGGGCAATTATCATGTAAAAACTTAAAATTTAATAACTCAGGAACTACTTGACCGAATTTAATGAAACTTGGTATGTGGATACTTGTTAACTTCTGCTACAATTTAAATCATACTTAAACCCTGTAATGTGGGTGAGTATCTAGATAATTGAAGGCGCTATGTTTAAAAATTTAATATCTTAAGAAGTAGGTGATGGATATTAATGTAACTTGATGTATAGGTACATGTCAACTTTTGCTAAGGCTTAAACCGGGTGATGCGGGTTGCATCACAGAAATTGAAGGGGTAAAAAAATAAAATGCTATAGCTTAGAAACTAATCATTGAATTTTATTTAAAATTGGTATGTGGGTATATTTGAGTTTCTACTACCTTAGTCTGTACTTTTTTATCATATATTGAGGTATTAAGACATCAATTTAAATATTCATGGGAAAATTAACATTTATTGTCCATAAAGGAAATGGATATTTAATAATTAACTTTGCTCTTGTAGCTTTTAAATGGTTGTTCTTTTGATTTGTGTAGTCAGTTTACTAGCATTGACATGTATAGTTGTTCTTTTGGATTGTGTAGTCACCTCCTTGTATTAATATGTACAGTTGTTCTTTTGACTTGTGTAGTCACCGATTTCTGTACGGTACGTACTACCTCATATACCTGTTACCATTAGCTCAGTTCGTCATTCTGCTCTAGACTTCTGTTCAGTGTAGACATTCTTTGCTCTGTTCTTGATATTGAGATAACATACTAACTTTTGAGTTGCATAAATTTAAGTATATTTTTAAATTTGACTTTTTATAATCTAAGGTTGGTGTATTTGCCTGATTTTATTAATAGCTGTATTTGTTTTTATTAACTTTAAATAATGCAGTCTGTTTCTAAGAAGAGTTCTCCAACTAAGGAACCAATTGTTTTTATTGGCGAAGAACAAACTTATAATCGAAAATTTAGACTGTATGGTCTTAGTACTACTTTTAAGTTTACTAAGCCTCCTAAAGGCGTGAGTGAGTTTGACTGGATACGTAAAGGGCTTGACCAAATTGTTGAAAGGGAGAAATCTAAAGCTTCCCCTACAGACTATCTTGGCTTTAAATTAATGTCTATTAATTTGAAAAGTAAGGAACCGGGGTATACTAACATGCGGCTAGCTTCTGAAGTAACTAGTAATGACATTTGGCAGATTTTTGGGGGAATACTTCAAAGTAACTCTGGAAATATTACTTCATCTGATACTTTTAGAGTAGATGTTTCAAGGGTAAATGTTCCTGTCGGAAAAGGTAGAGTAAGGCCTGGACTCTATAATAGCTTCGATGAAGAATGTAAGGCAAGGCGTGGTGTAGTTGTGATTAATAACAAAGATAACCTATGTCTCCCTAGAGCTATAGTTGTAGGCAAGGCTTATGCTAAAAATGATCCCCAAATCTATGCTATTCGCTTAGACCAAGGATTGAGGCAAACACTTAGAGCTAAAAAACTTATGGCTAAGTCTCAAGTTGAAATACCAGAGGGAGGAGCTGGCATCCCTGAGCTTGAAAAATTTCAGGCTCACCTAAAAAAGTACAGGATAACAGTATACAATTATGATAGTAAAGGTAGAGAAGTATATTTTGCCGGTGGAAATGATGATGCAAAATTTAAAATTAACCTATTGTTTCATGATGGTCACTACAATGTAATTACTAATTTAACTGCTGCATTCGTATGTAACTATTTTTGTGAAGCCTGTCATTTTCCCTATGATCATAAGGGCGAACATAGGTGCTCTAACTGCTGTTCTTCCTGTCATTCTATTTCCCCACCTTGTAAGCTTGAACATGGAGGCGTAACATGCCGGTTTTGCAAACGCTTTTTCAAGAATGAACGGTGTTTTATAGCTCACCAAGGACAGATTTGCAAAACTATACAGCTTTGTCAGCATTGTAAAAAGCTAGTTTTCCCGACTAAACGCAAAGATGTTCATGTTTGTGGAGAGGTTTATTGTAAGCCATGTGGTGCTTTTAAAGACCCCAAACATCAGTGCTATATACAAGTTGACCGGAGAAGTCCAAAGAACCGAGACTTTCTCTTTATTTTCTTTGATTTTGAAACAAGACAGGATGAGACTTTGGTCTCAGATCCTAGTAAAAATGTTCACAAGGTTAACTTATGTGTTTCTCAGCAGTATTGTTTCAAGTGTATTAATGGAGGAGAGTGTGAAATTTGCTCAGAGAGACAAAAAGTATTTGAAAAAGACCCTGTTAAGGAGTTTATGAACTATGTAATGACAGTGAGGAAACAGTTTAAACATGTTTGTGTAATCGCCCATAATGGACAGGGATTTGATTTTCAGTTTATTTTAAAGTACATCATAGAAGAAACCAAGTTTACACCAAAAATCACTCCCCGGGGAACAAAATTGATACTAATTGAAGTAGATAACGTAAGGTTTGTTGATTCATTGAGCTACTTTCCTATGTCTCTTTCTGCACTCCCTAAAGCTTTTGATCTACCTCCTGAGAAAAAGAAGGGTTATTTTCCACATTTGTTCAACACCCTAGTAAATCAAAATTATGTTGGTCCTATGCCTGACAAAAAGTACTATTGCCCTGAAACTATGTTTGAGAAAAATCACAATGACTTTGAGAAATGGTATGATGAAAGAGTAGCTGAAAATTATGTGTTTGATTTTAAAAAAGAAATCTTGGAGTATTGTATCTCAGATGTTGAAATCTTGGCTCAAGCCTGTATTAAATTTAGAGCTTTACTTCTTGAACAGTGTAATGTAGACCCATTTCTAGAATCAATCACTATAGCAAGTGCATGTAACTTGGTTTTTCGCCGTAACTTTTTAAAACCTAATACTATTGGCTTGATCCCTAAAAATGGTTATAGACTAACTGACAATCAATCAGCATTGGCTTTACAATGGTTAACTTGGGAAGAGGAAAAGCGTGGGGTAAAAATTCAACATGCAGGCAGAGGGAGGGAAGTCAAAATTAAGGGGTTGAAAGTTGATGGGTTTGATGGGAAGAATATTTATGAATTTCATGGGTGTTATTGGCATGGATGCCCCAAATGTTATCCCTACAACAGAGAGGCTCCTCTAAAGGAGGATCCCTCTGATACTTTACATTTGCGTTATGAGAAAACCAAATCTAAAATTGAAAAGCTTGGGGAAGTTGTAGAGATGTGGGAGTGTGACTTTAACAATTTAAAGAAAGAACACAAACTAAATCATTTGGATAAGCTTTCTATTCTAAACACTTTACCATTAAACGCTAGAGATGCATTCTTTGGGGGTAGGACAGACAATATAAAATCATATTACAAGTGTAAAGAGGGAGAGACAATCCAGTATGTAGATGTCTGCTCTTTGTACCCATATGTAAATAAATATTGTAAATATCCTGTAGGCCATCCAAAGATTTACATTGGAAATAAAGAATGCTTAGAAAGAGGTCTTGAAGTGGATGGTTTAATGAAATGTAAGATCTTACCTCCTTTCAATCTTTATCATCCTGTACTCCCGGCTAAAATGAATGACAAGTTAATGTTTGTACTATGTAGGACTTGTGAGGAAACTTCAAATCAAGGTGATTGTGTTCATGAGTGTGAGGAGAGAGCTTTAGTGGGTACCTGGACTATGGATGAAATTAGAAAAGCAGTAGAAAAAGGCTATGTAATATTAGACATGTATGAACTGTGGGAGTATCAGATGGTGACTTTTGAGGAAGCAGGGTTGTTTACTGATTTTATAAATAAATTTCTAAAGTTAAAACAAGAGGCATCAGGGTTTCCAGAATGGTGTAAAACTGAAGAAGACAAAGACTTGTATGTTTCCAAGTTCTTAGAGCATGAAGGGATTCAATTGGAAAAGGACAAAATTATTAAGAATGGGGGCTTGAGATCACTTGCGAAGCTTATGCTAAATTCATTTTGGGGAAAATTTGGACAAAGAGAGAACATGGAAAAAACTTCACTTGTTAGAAACTCTAAGGATTTATTTGCATTGTGTACTCAGCTTGGAAGTGTAGTTAGATTTATTGAAGCTATTAATGAAGAAGTAGTATTAGTCAACTGGAAAAACTTAGATGAGGCTAGGGAGACATTGAAAACTGTTAATGTTGTAATTGCAGCCTACACTACAGCTCATGCCAGATTGAAATTATATGAATATTTAGAAGCTTTAGGAGACCAGGTCTTATACTATGATACCGACAGTTGTATTTATTACTTCCGGGAAGGTTTGTACAGAGTTCCTACAGGAGATTACCTTGGGGAAATGACAGATGAACTTGTAGAGTATGGCCCAGGTTCATATATAACTGAGTTTGTCTCTGGGGGACCTAAAACCTATGCCTATCTTGTCTGGTCAACTAACAAGCAAGCCCTTGTCTCAGTCTGTAAAATAAAGGGTTTAACATTGAATTTAAAAACATCTAAATTACTAAACTTTAAGACATTGAAAGATATGGTTCTTAGTGAAGTTCCTCAAATTATAGAAATTCACGAGAGTAGAATCAGGAGAACTAAAGACAAAAATGTTGTAACTACCAATGAAACAAAAATGTTTAAAATTACCGGTTCAAAAAGGAAATTAGTTGATGGATATGATACTGTGCCTTATGGATATAAAAAACAAAGAATACAGTAACATAAACCAGGCATGTACACCACCAAACATAGAGCTCATATACCTCTTAACACATGCTCCAAAATGTTAGTCTGTTTTTAGCTGTGGTACTGAGCGGATGTACTAGAGCTGCTCTGTTGCTATAATAATATACTTGTATTTGCCATGGCAGTCTTTTTGAAATTTTTGTCCAAGACAAAGCTAAAGGAAAACTCTAAATTTTGTTTGACCTGTACAGAATATAAGTTTCAGTTAACAGGTTCAATAGATGTTTTTGAATGGCCTTTGACATTTTCAGAGCAAATAGTATGTCATATAACACAGAATTTGACATCTAAAGCTTTTATACAAATAACAATCAACCATGGTGATACCTCAGGAAATATTCCATTTTTACAGCTAAACAAACTAACACCGGCAGTTTTTGATTATCATTTTGAAAAAATATTTTCTCAAGTTAAGACGCTATCAGATATTATAACTTTGGAAGTAACTGTTGTTACTGTTCCTAGCTGCTATCTTAGATGAGCGCAGTAACCCTTAAATGTAATGTATAAACATCTTGTTCTCAATACTGAGGTCATTCTGTCTTGGACAGTGCTCCTGAGCAGACGTGATGACAAGATATTAACAGTTTAAGTGTTTGCTTAATTGTTTTATAATGTCTGCTAAATATTGTAATCTTAATGAACATTTAGTCTTGGTATTGTTTGATAGTGAAGGTAACCCTTGGTTTAAAGCTATGGATATAGCTAAAGCCTTGGGGCATCTTGAGGTTAGACGGGGGATTAAATCTTCTTTAAATGGTAACAGTATAAAGATTTTTAAAGAATTTCCAGAGACCCAAAAACAAGGTATCAAAAAACATGATGGTAGAACCTATTTTGTTGATGAATCTGGATTACTAACTTTGATTTTACGTTCTCCTAATCCTGAAGCAAGAGAGCTGGTAAAAAGACTGTTTCCAAAGAAGTTTTATCTTCCATTTATCGATATTAAAGATTCAAAGTTATCTTAAACAGATCTAATGTATCCCACTGTATGAGTGTGAGTGTGTGTGTGTGAAGTTAGTAAGGCTTAGTCTTGAAAACTTCTGTTCTGTGGACAGACACCCACATTTTGGCAGGGCTAATCCCTGGTAAGTCCATATGTGGATGGCGGGTTGGCTTAGTTGCCGTAGAAAATGATTTCCCGCGTCTGCCACAGACAAGGGCCTAGTAAACTGTGGCGCCTAGATCCGAGGAGGATCTAGGCTACACCTTTGAACAGCCCGGTGTGAATGTGATGAAGGGCCTAGTAGACTGTGGCGCCTAGATCCGAGGAGGGTCTAGGCTACACCTTTGAACAGCCCGGTGTGTATGGAGGTCACTGGCGCGGCGTAAAAGCCCGTAAACCTGAATGAAGGTCCCTGGCGCGGTGTAAAAACCCGTAAACCTGAATGGTGTGTGAATGTAGGGCAAAGTTAATAGTTTGGCTCAGAACTTTAAAAATTCTGGGTCATTCAATTAATATGCCCGGTGGGATATTTTTAGATTTCAAAGATAATGAGTAGCTCTCTTACTAAGCTTTATTGGGTTTGTAGAATGTAAAATCAATTGTTTGAGTCAAAAAATATAAAGATCCTCTGTCGGTCTCAGTAAATGGAGAGAGATACGGGTAGAGGACAAAGTCACTACCTTAAACCTCATACACAATGAACGGACCAACAGAGGGCAAAAAAATATATAAAAATATAAAATACAAAAAAGATATATTTCGGAGGCAGCAAATTGTTATGGAATGGCTGTCACGACTCACTGCGTTGGATGGGGCAGTGGGTTAAACAAGTGAGACTAGGCCTACTGGGGAACTCACTATAATAAAAAACGCGCCGGCGTCCATACGGCCTGGTTACGACCTACCGTGGTGTGGAAACTGGACGTTCAAAATTTTCAACATTATCGTGAGAGATAGAACTAATGGTTCTATCCTCACCCCAGAGGTTAGGCCTACAGGGGATGCTCTGGGTTAACAAAAAGAGTGCGCCGAGGCCCCTACGGCATAGCCATAAAGGCTTACCGTGGTGTGGAAACTGGACGTTCAAAATTTTCAACATTATCGTGAGAGATAGAACTAATGGTTCTATCCTCACCCCAGAGGTTAGGCCTACAGGGGATGCTCTGGGTTAACAAAAAGAGTGCGCCGAGGCCCCTACGGCATAGCCATAAAGGCTTACCGTGGTGTGGAAACGTGGGCCCTAAATATTTGTTGACTTAGAAGAGTTCAGTTAAAGTTATTGTGGGATGACTTTAGATATTGCTTTTCTGAAAAGAGCACTGAAATGGTGCTCTCTTCAGTGAGCGTTTGCATATGCGTTTGCGTTTGCATGTTTGTTTGCGTTCGCATATGTGTTTGTATGTGTGTTTACGTTTGCATTGCGTTTGCTTTGTGTATGCTTTACGTTTTTATTGTGTTTGCTTTACGTATGGTTTATGTATGATTTGTGTATGCTTTATGTATGCTTTGTGTTTGTATTGCGTTTGTAAGTGCGTTTGCGTTTGCGTGACGCGTTTGTGTATGCTTTGCGTTTGCTTTACGTATGCTTTGCGTTTGTTTGCATATGCGTTTGCATGTGAGTTTGCGTGATGCGTTTGTGTATGCTTTGCGTTTATTTTTACCTAACTTGACTATGAAAACCCCGTTTATCAGACGGGGTTGAGAGATAATGAAAAATTGTCTATTGTCAGTTTATGATCATGTAAGGAAAAAAAAAATATCATTCCCCCTTAAACTATCAAATATATTTATTTATTAATGAACCTTACTTGTGTTGTCACTTAATGTTTTCATCTATCCCCAGACGAGTTCGTTTCTGACTCGAACTGAACCAATAGGGTTGCATTTTTCCGACTTGTTGACTCGTTAGGATCCGAGTTCGTGTAAGTTCGGTAATCTCCGTACAAGTTCGTGTCTAACTCGGGTTATGTCATGGCGGCCAACCGGTAGTCATCGTGTTTCGTATGGACCGGAAGTAGAGAGCACCGAATCGGTGCTCTCTTTGAGTATCTAGTCTCATACAGTACTTGCTAAAGAACCTGGCTCATATGAGTCTATCTACTAATGGAGTTTTGCCTCTAAGAAGTATAGTATAAAAGAATTTATCTATAATAAATAAATGTTTTAAATAAAATACAATAGGTTAAGTTAGGTTAAAATAGGTCAGGTTAAGTTAGGTTAAAAGAGGTCAGGTTCAGTTAGGTTAAAAGAGGTCAGGTTGAGTTAGGTTTAAAATAGGTCAGGTTAAGTTAGGTTTGACCGAGACTTGGCATTGAAGCCACCAATGAAATATTAATTAGTATTACTGTTATTGCTGATGCCAAGTCTCGGTCAAACCTAACTTAACCTGACCTATTTTAAACCTAACTCAACCTGACCTCTTTTAACCTAACTCAACCTGACCTCTTTTAACCTAACTTAACCTGACCTATTTTAACCTAACTTAACCTATTGTATTTTATTTAAAACATTTATTTATTATAGATAAATTCTTTTATACTATACTTCTTAGAGGCAAACCTCCATTAGTAGATAGACTCATATGAGCCAGGTTCTTTAGCAAGTACTGTATGAGACTAGATACTCAAAGAGAGCACCGATTCGGTGCTCTCTACTTCCGGTCCATACGAAACACGATGACTACCGGTTGGCCGCCATGACATAACCCGAGTTAGACACGAACTTGTACGGAGATTACCGAACTTACACGAACTCGGATCCTAACGAGTCAACAAGTCGGAAAAATGCAACCCTATTGGTTCAGTTCGAGTCAGAAACGAACTCGTCTGGGGATAGATGAAAACATTAAGTGACAACACAAGTAAGGTTCATTAATAAATATATATATTTGATAGTTTAAGGGGGAATGATATTTTTTTTCCTTACATGATCATAAACTGACAATAGACAATTTTTCATTATCTCTCAACCCCGTCTGATAAACGGGGTTTTCATAGTCAAGTTAGGTAAAAATAAACGCAAAGCATACACAAACGCATCACGCAAACTCACATGCAAACGCATATGCAAACAAACGCAAAGCATACGTAAAGCAAACGCAAAGCATACACAAACGCGTCACGCAAACGCAAACGCACTTACAAACGCAATACAAACACAAAGCATACATAAAGCATACACAAATCATACATAAACCATACGTAAAGCAAACACAATAAAAACGTAAAGCATACACAAAGCAAACGCAATGCAAACGTAAACACACATACAAACACATATGCGAACGCAAACAAACATGCAAACGCAAACGCATATGCAAACGCTCACTGAAGAGAGCACCATTTCAGTGCTCTTTTCAGAAAAGCAATATCTAAAGTCATCCCACAATAACTTTAACTGAACTCTTCTAAGTCAACAAATTTTTAGGGCCCACGTTTCCACACCACGGTAAGCCTTTATGGCTATGCCGTAGGGGCCTCGGCGCACTCTTTTTGTTAACCCAGAGCATCCCCTGTAGGCCTAACCTCTGGGGTGAGGATAGAACCATTAGTTCTATCTCTCACGATAATGTTGAAAATTTTGAACGTCCAGTTTCCACACCACGGTAAGCCTTTATGGCTATGCCGTAGGGGCCTCGGCGCACTCTTTTTGTTAACCCAGAGCATCCCCTGTAGGCCTAACCTCTGGGGTGAGGATAGAACCATTAGTTCTATCTCTCACGATAATGTTGAAAATTTTGAACGTCCAGTTTCCACACCACGGTAGGTCGTAACCAGGCCGTATGGACGCCGGCGCGTTTTTTATTATAGTGAGTTCCCCAGTAGGCCTAGTCTCACTTGTTTAACCCACTGCCCCATCCAACGCAGTGAGTCGTGACAGCCATTCCATAACAATTTGCTGCCTCCGAAATATATCTTTTTTGTATTTTATATTTTTATATATTTTTTTGCCCTCTGTTGGTCCGTTCATTGTGTATGAGGTTTAAGGTAGTGACTTTGTCCTCTACCCGTATCTCTCTCCATTTACTGAGACCGACAGAGGATCTTTATATTTTTTGACTCAAACAATTGATTTTACATTCTACAAACCCAATAAAGCTTAGTAAGAGAGCTACTCATTATCTTTGAAATCTAAAAATATCCCACCGGGCATATTAATTGAATGACCCAGAATTTTTAAAGTTCTGAGCCAAACTATTAACTTTGCCCTACATTCACACACCATTCAGGTTTACGGGTTTTTACACCGCGCCAGGGACCTTCATTCAGGTTTACGGGCTTTTACGCCGCGCCAGTGACCTCCATACACACCGGGCTGTTCAAAGGTGTAGCCTAGACCCTCCTCGGATCTAGGCGCCACAGTCTACTAGGCCCTTCATCACATTCACACCGGGCTGTTCAAAGGTGTAGCCTAGATCCTCCTCGGATCTAGGCGCCACAGTTTACTAGGCCCTTGTCTGTGGCAGACGCGGGAAATCATTTTCTACGGCAACTAAGCCAACCCGCCATCCACATATGGACTTACCAGGGATTAGCCCTGCCAAAATGTGGGTGTCTGTCCACAGAACAGAAGTTTTCAAGACTAAGCCTTACTAACTTCACACACACACACTCACACTCATACAGTGGGATACATTAGATCTGTTTAAGATAACTTTGAATCTTTAATATCGATAAATGGAAGATAAAACTTCTTTGGAAACAGTCTTTTTACCAGCTCTCTTGCTTCAGGATTAGGAGAACGTAAAATCAAAGTTAGTAATCCAGATTCATCAACAAAATAGGTTCTACCATCATGTTTTTTGATACCTTGTTTTTGGGTCTCTGGAAATTCTTTAAAAATCTTTATACTGTTACCATTTAAAGAAGATTTAATCCCCCGTCTAACCTCAAGATGCCCCAAGGCTTTAGCTATATCCATAGCTTTAAACCAAGGGTTACCTTCACTATCAAACAATACCAAGACTAAATGTTCATTAAGATTACAATATTTAGCAGACATTATAAAACAATTAAGCAAACACTTAAACTGTTAATATCTTGTCAACACGTCTGCTCAGGAGCACTGTCCAAGACAGAATGACCTCAGTATTGAGAACAAGATGTTTATACATTACATTTAAGGGTTACTGCGCTCATCTAAGATAGCAGCTAGGAACAGTAACAACAGTTACTTCCAAAGTTATAATATCTGATAGCGTCTTAACTTGAGAAAATATTTTTTCAAAATGATAATCAAAAACTGCCGGTGTTAGTTTGTTTAGCTGTAAAAATGGAATATTTCCTGAGGTATCACCATGGTTGATTGTTATTTGTATAAAAGCTTTAGATGTCAAATTCTGTGTTATATGACATACTATTTGCTCTGAAAATGTCAAAGGCCATTCAAAAACATCTATTGAACCTGTTAACTGAAACTTATATTCTGTACAGGTCAAACAAAATTTAGAGTTTTCCTTTAGCTTTGTCTTGGACAAAAATTTCAAAAAGACTGCCATGGCAAATACAAGTATATTATTATAGCAACAGAGCAGCTCTAGTACATCCGCTCAGTACCACAGCTAAAAACAGACTAACATTTTGGAGCATGTGTTAAGAGGTATATGAGCTCTATGTTTGGTGGTGTACATGCCTGGTTTATGTTACTGTATTCTTTGTTTTTTATATCCATAAGGCACAGTATCATATCCATCAACTAATTTCCTTTTTGAACCGGTAATTTTAAACATTTTTGTTTCATTGGTAGTTACAACATTTTTGTCTTTAGTTCTCCTGATTCTACTCTCGTGAATTTCTATAATTTGAGGAACTTCACTAAGAACCATATCTTTCAATGTCTTAAAGTTTAGTAATTTAGATGTTTTTAAATTCAATGTTAAACCCTTTATTTTACAGACTGAGACAAGGGCTTGCTTGTTAGTTGACCAGACAAGATAGGCATAGGTTTTAGGTCCCCCAGAGACAAACTCAGTTATATATGAACCTGGGCCATACTCTACAAGTTCATCTGTCATTTCCCCAAGGTAATCTCCTGTAGGAACTCTGTACAAACCTTCCCGGAAGTAATAAATACAACTGTCGGTATCATAGTATAAGACCTGGTCTCCTAAAGCTTCTAAATATTCATATAATTTCAATCTGGCATGAGCTGTAGTGTAGGCTGCAATTACAACATTAACAGTTTTCAATGTCTCCCTAGCCTCATCTAAGTTTTTCCAGTTGACTAATACTACTTCTTCATTAATAGCTTCAATAAATCTAACTACACTTCCAAGCTGAGTACACAATGCAAATAAATCCTTAGAGTTTCTAACAAGTGAAGTTTTTTCCATGTTCTCTCTTTGTCCAAATTTTCCCCAAAATGAATTTAGCATAAGCTTCGCAAGTGATCTCAAGCCCCCATTCTTAATAATTTTGTCCTTTTCCAATTGAATCCCTTCATGCTCTAAGAACTTGGAAACATACAAGTCTTTGTCTTCTTCAGTTTTACACCATTCTGGAAACCCTGATGCCTCTTGTTTTAACTTTAGAAATTTATTTATAAAATCAGTAAACAACCCTGCTTCCTCAAAAGTCACCATCTGATACTCCCACAGTTCATACATGTCTAATATTACATAGCCTTTTTCTACTGCTTTTCTAATTTCATCCATAGTCCAGGTACCCACTAAAGCTCTCTCCTCACACTCATGAACACAATCACCTTGATTTGAAGTTTCCTCACAAGTCCTACATAGTACAAACATTAACTTGTCATTCATTTTAGCCGGGAGTACAGGATGATAAAGATTGAAAGGAGGTAAGATCTTACATTTCATTAAACCATCCACTTCAAGACCTCTTTCTAAGCATTCTTTATTTCCAATGTAAATCTTTGGATGGCCTACAGGATATTTACAATATTTATTTACATATGGGTACAAAGAGCAGACATCTACATACTGGATTGTCTCTCCCTCTTTACACTTGTAATATGATTTTATATTGTCTGTCCTACCCCCAAAGAATGCATCTCTAGCGTTTAATGGTAAAGTGTTTAGAATAGAAAGCTTATCCAAATGATTTAGTTTGTGTTCTTTCTTTAAATTGTTAAAGTCACACTCCCACATCTCTACAACTTCCCCAAGCTTTTCAATTTTAGATTTGGTTTTCTCATAACGCAAATGTAAAGTATCAGAGGGATCCTCCTTTAGAGGAGCCTCTCTGTTGTAGGGATAACATTTGGGGCATCCATGCCAATAACACCCATGAAATTCATAAATATTCTTCCCATCAAACCCATCAACTTTCAACCCCTTAATTTTGACTTCCCTCCCTCTGCCTGCATGTTGAATTTTTACCCCACGCTTTTCCTCTTCCCAAGTTAACCATTGTAAAGCCAATGCTGATTGATTGTCAGTTAGTCTATAACCATTTTTAGGGATCAAGCCAATAGTATTAGGTTTTAAAAAGTTACGGCGAAAAACCAAGTTACATGCACTTGCTATAGTGATTGATTCTAGAAATGGGTCTACATTACACTGTTCAAGAAGTAAAGCTCTAAATTTAATACAGGCTTGAGCCAAGATTTCAACATCTGAGATACAATACTCCAAGATTTCTTTTTTAAAATCAAACACATAATTTTCAGCTACTCTTTCATCATACCATTTCTCAAAGTCATTGTGATTTTTCTCAAACATAGTTTCAGGGCAATAGTACTTTTTGTCAGGCATAGGACCAACATAATTTTGATTTACTAGGGTGTTGAACAAATGTGGAAAATAACCCTTCTTTTTCTCAGGAGGTAGATCAAAAGCTTTAGGGAGTGCAGAAAGAGACATAGGAAAGTAGCTCAATGAATCAACAAACCTTACGTTATCTACTTCAATTAGTATCAATTTTGTTCCCCGGGGAGTGATTTTTGGTGTAAACTTGGTTTCTTCTATGATGTACTTTAAAATAAACTGAAAATCAAATCCCTGTCCATTATGGGCGATTACACAAACATGTTTAAACTGTTTCCTCACTGTCATTACATAGTTCATAAACTCCTTAACAGGGTCTTTTTCAAATACTTTTTGTCTCTCTGAGCAAATTTCACACTCTCCTCCATTAATACACTTGAAACAATACTGCTGAGAAACACATAAGTTAACCTTGTGAACATTTTTACTAGGATCTGAGACCAAAGTCTCATCCTGTCTTGTTTCAAAATCAAAGAAAATAAAGAGAAAGTCTCGGTTCTTTGGACTTCTCCGGTCAACTTGTATATAGCACTGATGTTTGGGGTCTTTAAAAGCACCACATGGCTTACAATAAACCTCTCCACAAACATGAACATCTTTGCGTTTAGTCGGGAAAACTAGCTTTTTACAATGCTGACAAAGCTGTATAGTTTTGCAAATCTGTCCTTGGTGAGCTATAAAACACCGTTCATTCTTGAAAAAGCGTTTGCAAAACCGGCATGTTACGCCTCCATGTTCAAGCTTACAAGGTGGGGAAATAGAATGACAGGAAGAACAGCAGTTAGAGCACCTATGTTCGCCCTTATGATCATAGGGAAAATGACAGGCTTCACAAAAATAGTTACATACGAATGCAGCAGTTAAATTAGTAATTACATTGTAGTGACCATCATGAAACAATAGGTTAATTTTAAATTTTGCATCATCATTTCCACCGGCAAAATATACTTCTCTACCTTTACTATCATAATTGTATACTGTTATCCTGTACTTTTTTAGGTGAGCCTGAAATTTTTCAAGCTCAGGGATGCCAGCTCCTCCCTCTGGTATTTCAACTTGAGACTTAGCCATAAGTTTTTTAGCTCTAAGTGTTTGCCTCAATCCTTGGTCTAAGCGAATAGCATAGATTTGGGGATCATTTTTAGCATAAGCCTTGCCTACAACTATAGCTCTAGGGAGACATAGGTTATCTTTGTTATTAATCACAACTACACCACGCCTTGCCTTACATTCTTCATCGAAGCTATTATAGAGTCCAGGCCTTACTCTACCTTTTCCGACAGGAACATTTACCCTTGAAACATCTACTCTAAAAGTATCAGATGAAGTAATATTTCCAGAGTTACTTTGAAGTATTCCCCCAAAAATCTGCCAAATGTCATTACTAGTTACTTCAGAAGCTAGCCGCATGTTAGTATACCCCGGTTCCTTACTTTTCAAATTAATAGACATTAATTTAAAGCCAAGATAGTCTGTAGGGGAAGCTTTAGATTTCTCCCTTTCAACAATTTGGTCAAGCCCTTTACGTATCCAGTCAAACTCACTCACGCCTTTAGGAGGCTTAGTAAACTTAAAAGTAGTACTAAGACCATACAGTCTAAATTTTCGATTATAAGTTTGTTCTTCGCCAATAAAAACAATTGGTTCCTTAGTTGGAGAACTCTTCTTAGAAACAGACTGCATTATTTAAAGTTAATAAAAACAAATACAGCTATTAATAAAATCAGGCAAATACACCAACCTTAGATTATAAAAAGTCAAATTTAAAAATATACTTAAATTTATGCAACTCAAAAGTTAGTATGTTATCTCAATATCAAGAACAGAGCAAAGAATGTCTACACTGAACAGAAGTCTAGAGCAGAATGACGAACTGAGCTAATGGTAACAGGTATATGAGGTAGTACGTACCGTACAGAAATCGGTGACTACACAAGTCAAAAGAACAACTGTACATATTAATACAAGGAGGTGACTACACAATCCAAAAGAACAACTATACATGTCAATGCTAGTAAACTGACTACACAAATCAAAAGAACAACCATTTAAAAGCTACAAGAGCAAAGTTAATTATTAAATATCCATTTCCTTTATGGACAATAAATGTTAATTTTCCCATGAATATTTAAATTGATGTCTTAATACCTCAATATATGATAAAAAAGTACAGACTAAGGTAGTAGAAACTCAAATATACCCACATACCAATTTTAAATAAAATTCAATGATTAGTTTCTAAGCTATAGCATTTTATTTTTTTACCCCTTCAATTTCTGTGATGCAACCCGCATCACCCGGTTTAAGCCTTAGCAAAAGTTGACATGTACCTATACATCAAGTTACATTAATATCCATCACCTACTTCTTAAGATATTAAATTTTTAAACATAGCGCCTTCAATTATCTAGATACTCACCCACATTACAGGGTTTAAGTATGATTTAAATTGTAGCAGAAGTTAACAAGTATCCACATACCAAGTTTCATTAAATTCGGTCAAGTAGTTCCTGAGTTATTAAATTTTAAGTTTTTACATGATAATTGCCCCTTCATTTTTCAGGATGCAACCCGCAACATCCTAGTTAAGACCTGTCATATGTGTCAGTACCGCCTGGGGGGCACCTACACTACGTAGTAGGTGATTTTTGGCCTCAAAAATGACGTAGGACTTACCGTTTTCAAGATATCGACAATTTTATATATTTTTAGCCAAATTTGAGAAGAAAAAGAACAAATTGAGGGAGAGGGCGGGGTAAGAGGGGGGTGTAAGGTTTTGAAAAAGGTAGAAGAGGTTAAGAAGTACCTAAATACCAAATTTTAGCTATATTAACTAACCCGTTCCAAAGTTATTTAATTTTAAGTAGAATTTCATATAGTATTATAACATTACAAAGAACTAATGTAACATACCCGGTATACATATGTCTTTTAATACTCTATGTGATTAACTACACTTTAGGGGGATAATGTGACATAACATATAGTATTATAAATGTGAATGTTTTCACTGTCTACAGTTGCCAACACTGGTTACAGTACAGGTGGGCGGGGGACGGGGGACAATGACGACATACTTCCCGTATGTCTTTTCAAGAACAAATAGCTTATCAGTCAACGAAACCACCAAACAGGATAACGTACTTCCTGTCGATAGCTGAATCAATACTGAGTCAGTCTTGAACGCAATGTGGTGTTTAGTGCAGTGTTTCGGTTTTTCGCTCGCTTGTTTTAAAGACTCACCACCACCGCCACCGCCACGGTAGCGTGACATAGTAAGTACGTATGTAAATACGTATGTAATAGAGGTAACGTAGTATGTTATATGTACTATATACCTGTTATAGTATATGCTTTTTACTCTATGCTGTTGGCAACACTGTTTGGCGGGCTTTTTTCCGTTTTTCCCGCGCTTTTTTTCCGTTTTGGCGCGCTTTTTTTTTTAAACAGCTGATTTTCAAGGTCAAATTTCTGCCAAGTCTCAGCGGGGACTACTTGTTCTCATCAGCACTTGTTGGATCCAATAACAAAAATATATCACTCATTATAATCAGTCTACTTTATTATAAAACAAATTATAAAAATAATTTAATATAAAAAAGATGCAGGCAATAACCAAGAAAATTTTACCTCAAGTAGTAATAATCATATATTTAACTTCATAAGGCAGTCATTTAGATCAAAATTGCAGACATCTGGCAAGTCATAGAAAGATGGGAGAGGGCTCAAATTAAAGGTCTCGATTCCATGATGGTGGGAAAAATCATGAAATTGCTTGATATTCACCGGAAAACAAGAAATAATGTAAAATATCTACCATTTAAAAAGCATTGGGATCTAAAAACATCTGCTTTGTTTACATAAAACATGAGATGCTAATACTTGATTAAAGGTAGGTAGGATGGTTAAAGGTAAATTGAGATTGCTATGACAGTATTTTGTACTATAATAAAGGATCGTTTGAGACACACAAACTCAACATTTACAATTGATTATAAGATAAAAACACATTTATTACACTATATACCTAACAATACTGTTACAATTTCAAGTAATTTATTACTCCATAAGACTCAATGTTAAATATACTCTCCATAAGAGCCCATGTTAAATCTTATCTCCATAAGAGCCCATGTTAAATCTATTCCCCATAAGAGCCCGTGTTAAAACTCAAGCGCGGGGTATTCTACTGCGATGTAAATGGTAGAACTGGTTCTGAGCACTGTTACAGCGATGGGGTCTTAGAAAACATAAATTCAGTTGTGTCTGATAGCAGATGCTCTAAAAATCAGGTAACAAATGCAAAGGGACGCAAAGTTTTAGAGCTTTTTGATAACTTCGGATTAATAATTCTTAACGGAAGGTGAGAAGGAGATCGGAGCGGGGAATTTACTTTCATTGGTCCAATGGGATGTTCCGTTATTGATCTGGCAGCGGTACATATTGATGCTCTTAATATAGTAAATGCAGATTTTCCTGGGTCAGATCACCTCCCCATAGTGTTAGCGTTAGAAATTGATAAAGCAGGAGGCACAGGAATGCGGGGCGAGGAAAGAGATAAGGGAGATAAGCCGATACCGTTGCTGCCTAAGTTAAAATGGAGCGATAGAACCGCGGCGGATTATAAAAGGCGGGTGAAGGCGTCATTGCCGCCAAGTGAGGAGACAGACGATAATCAAGCTCAAGTAAATGCTTTAGTTAATTGCATAAGAGTATCCGCGGTTCAGGGTCCGATCCAATCAAAATGCTCTTTTATAAGTAAACAGCCTTGGTTTGACAGGGAGTGTTTGAAAATAAGGGGGAGTGTTCAAATTGCTTAAATTATTCAGGAAAACTAATTCGCTAGAAGTTAAAAATAGTTATATAGTAGCTCAAAAAAACTATAAAATATTTGTAAAATTAAAAGAGAGCTTTATTAAAGTCAGATGTTATCGGACATGAGCAGTGCCGCCGATCCAAAACGATTATGGAAGGGTTTTAATTCTTTTAAAAAGAAAACAGTTCAGCGTGTAGGGAATAGTTCAACGGATGACTGGGTTGCGCGTTTCAGAGAACTATTAAATCCGCCTTTGACTGCGGCATTCATTTGTTACGCGGAGCCACTGGTTAGAGTTGAATATTTGGATAAGGATTTTTCACTTAATGAATTAAAATACGTATTAGGGACATTAAAGGATAATAAAGCGCCGGGGTTCGATCAAATTCCATATGAGTTCTATAAAAACGCCCCTAATGAATTTTTAAGTTTGATACTAGGTTTGTACAATAATGTGACGACGGGGCCCATTTTCCCATCGTCGGGGAAATTGTGCGGGGTAACTTCCCCAGACAAACTGTAATTCTCCCCGGGTAATGAGGAGAGGGGGAAGTGAGACAGAGAAGTGCCGGAGGCAGCGGGCGGCGGGTCAGTTGACAGTCAGACCCGAGACGGAGTGTGGTGTTCGGGAGTCGGGCGCCGTGTTGGAGGAGCGGACAGCGAGAGGCAAAGCGGACGAGTCGAGATGGACGGAGTCGACCCCCATGAGTTGGAATTGTCCGCGTAGGGCCTAGTTGACAGCTCTTGATGTATCCTGTAGGCATCGAAGGGAGACCGAGGGCACAGGAACCAGTATGAACTAATAAAGACGCAATTTTAAGGTAAGATCGACTTTTTATTTTGGAACTACACCCCCCCTACCGTTGCACCCCTGAGGGAAGGGGGTGTGACAGATTTTGGTGGAGGTACGCCGGGTACCCTGAGGCGATCGAAGAGCCGATGACGGCGTAAAGGTTACTGGTTCCTTAGGTAAGAAGTGATGTTGTACTTACACCGGTACAGGTAGAGGAGTAGCAGGGAGCCTCCACTGTGATTAAATAAAAAGAATTGTTGTTGTGTTTTTGTTTATTGAAAGAAAAGTAAGTATTTAAAGTAGTGATGGTTTAATATTAGTTTTATTGAAAAGAGAAAAAAAAGTGGGGTCTCCTCAGGACAAGCTCCTTGTGGTGTAATGGACGGCATCGCTTTTAATATTTAAGGCATGTTTATTTTTTTTAAGGACCAATTCTAGCCATGAAGGGAAATAGTAGAGCAAGTCGCAGGTAATGTGAGTGTGTTTATTAGTTATTTCAGGGTGTAGATTTAGGGTGTTTTAAAGAATTAATTGATTTTGTTTTCTAAAGGTATTTTATGTTTTTTGTTTTGCGTTGATGACAAAGAGTTCCTAGGCTAATAATGACAGATCGTACCGAGGACAATAATAGTTAACATTGTTGGACGAGTTTTGAGTTCTTTGTTAACAAGTGAATGAAGATTCTATAGTGTGAAGATTTTATCGTGTATAGTGAATATGTTTTGAAATAGTGTTTGATCAAGTGTCAATATGTGCTTCTTTTGTTTTGTAATTTTAATTTAAGGAAGTGTTAAATAAAGGTGGTTGTGAGATTTTGGAATTTTTGTGTGTAAAGTGGAAAGTTAGTGTGTGATAGGTTGTGTTAGTCTAAGAAGTGGCCATAAGGGGCTAATGTTTCCTGTAAAGCTATCCATAAAGACAAGGAGCCAGTCCCGTCAAGAGGAGGAAGAGAAAGAGGAGGACGTGACTGAAAACCAGTTTGCCCAACCAGTAGAGCTTAGTCCAAGTGCAAGCGTTACGTTATCAGAAATAGGGTCGGCCAACTCTGGGTCGGAAGAAGAGGAATTTGAGCCTCGACGTGAAAATATCAGGACTCCTGAACCCCGGAGGAGGGAAGAAGAAGACATGGCGGAGGCCAGGATAACCACCATCGTGCCAGGGAGATTTAAAGGCTCTATTGATGAGGACGTGGAGGAATATTTAGCCCAGTTTGAAAGAGTGGCAAGAGCGAATGGATGGGACGGTAATAAGAAACTGGTGGTACTCCCCTGCTACCTTGAAGCAGCGGCTTTGAAGTGGTATGAAAACGCCGAGAAGGCAGCACAAGATGCGCTGACTTGGGACCAGGTCAAAGAGGGAATGAAGAAAGCGTTCCAAGGAGTGGCTTGGGATGAGCAACTAGAATATAGATTACGAATGCGCATGCAGGGCGAGGATGAGCCTGTGGAGGCGTATGTACAGGATGTAATCAACTTATGTTGCAAAATAGATGCACACATGAATGAAAGAATTAAGATCAAGCACGTGTTACGTGGCCTGAAACCATCATTATTGGAAAAGGTTATGGTAATGACAAATGATAGCCTAGAGGCCTTGCTGACCAATATTAGAAAAGTCCAAACGGCTAGGTTTATGGCGGGACAAAGAGTGGACCACCTGCTGACAGAGCCGACTGCAGGAGTTGTGAATGTTCACCAAGGAAAACTGCCTGATCCTAAGGCTCAAGAGTCCTTAGAAAGCAAAATTGAGAATTTAACTTCGCAATTTGAGAAAATAAACATGAAGTTGTTGGAATCTCAATCGCACTACAGAGGTGATCAACCGAGAAGGATGGGAAGCCAGAGAGGCGGATCAATAGAAGACAGAAATCCACAGTTCCAGGCTCGAGGAAGAGGAGGATTCCGAGGTACGTCGAGACCCTTTGGAAGGACCAGTGATGGGCGAGTGATCTGTTATAAGTGTAACAGACCCGGTCACTATGCAGTAGCCTGCCGGAACAACGTGTCGGAAAACGACCAAGAGGGGCGTTAAGCAGGGAAGGAAGCGCTCCTCTTCGATCAACCTTCCCAAATCAGAGAGAGAACGGAAGAACTACCCCACCAAGATTGGCAACTTTGTGTCAAGCTCACGAGGAACAGGAGTGGCACGATACGTGGCGACGATATTGGGGTATACCGAGACCGAGACCCAAATAAGAGGGAATAACAAGTACTATACGCACCCTAGGAGTGTTAGAGATAAGGGCTGTGTTGAATCAAATAGAAAGATCGGTTATTGCGGATACGGGGGCATGCGTTAGTTGCATTGACGAGAACCTGTTAGAAAATTTTTATGGAGACGTTAATCCTGTCCATGGCGTGAATATGAAGACAGCCACCGATGAGCCAGTTACTATAATAGGCCGTGCAACCATAGTTCTGCAGATAGGTTACTGTGCAATGCGGTTTCCAGTTTTTGTAGCTCGGGGCGTAGGTGACTGTTGTATCCTCGGAAATGACTTTCACTTGAGATTTGACACCGAAATAAACTTTGCCAAGAGGACCGTGTCGTTTAAGAACCAAGGGGGTAGGAAAATAACTGTCCAATTTCATAGCCAGGAGAAAGAAGCGAAATACTTGAGACCTCCACCGGACCCTACGTGGCTGAACCAAATTCAACTCGCCGACATAAGGAGACCACCCGTGGAAGTGAGATGTGCAGATCCAGCGGAAGTGCCGCCTAGAAGTTTTCGATTCTTGAAGATAACTTATACTGAAACACCACCAGAGGTTGGCATCATCGAACCTAAGCATGAGCTGTTTAAACAAAAGTCAATCATGGTACCTAGGTGTTTGACTGAAGAACTAGTCCCAGAGAAGTTAATGGTGATGAACTTTTCAAATGAGACTGTGGGAATAGAGCAGGGTGAAGTGCTGGGTGAAGTTCGCAAAGTTGAGGAGGTTAAGAAATTTAGCCCTAAAGAGAAGAAAGAATTAGCAGTGTTGACAACGTAGCCTGAGGAATTTGAACTAAATTTAAATCCTAACCTAACCCCGGAGCAAAGGGAAAAATTAGTTGCCCTACTGATGGAATATTCAGACAGATTCGCATGGGATCGTTCAGAGATAGGGAGAACCAATGTTTGCGAGCTTGAGATTTCGCTAAGTGATAGCACTCCGGTACATCAGCCGCCGTACCGTGTGTCACATAGAGAGAGGGAAATTATCAGAGACCAGGTAGATAAAATGCTGCAAAAGAATGTGATACGGCCCAGCCGGAGTCAATATGCATCACCTGTAGTGTTAGTCCGAAAGAAAGAAGGTGAGTGGCGCTTCTGTGTAGACTATCGCGCCCTAAATGAAAAGGTTATTTCGAATCAATACCCTCTACCATTGATTGATGACATATTAACTTATCTGAATGGATGTAAGTGGTTTTGCACCTTAGACATGAACTCAGGATATTGGCAGATACCAATCAAGGAAGAAGACAAGCACAAAACCGCTTTTGTGACGCCAGACGGCCTGTGGGAATGGGAAGTCACCCCATTTGGATTGAAAACTAGCCCAGCGGTATTCCAGCGGTGCATGGATCAAGTACTGGCAGGATTGAAATGGGGAAGTTGTCTAGTTTATCTAGACGATCTACTCATAATGGCGCCTGAGTTTGATCAGATGCTTCAACGTCTGAGGCTCGTCTTAGAAAGATTGAGGGAAGCGTCTATGACCTTAAATCCATCAAAGTGTACTTTCGGGCAAAAGGAAGTGAAGATACTAGGACATGTTGTGGACGAAACAGGAATTCGCCCGGATCCTGCGAAGATCGAGAGTGTCGTACGTTTTGAAACCCCGAGAAGAGTAAGAGCGGTTCGTTCGTTTTTGGGATTGTGTAACTACTATCGTAAGTTCGTCTCTGACTTCGCGAAGATAGCTGCTCCGTTGACTCAGCTGACCAGAAAGGACGTCAGATTTCATTGGGGACCAGAACAGGAGGAGGCGTTTGAGACGCTTAAGGAGAGGTTAACCTCATCCCCTATATTGAAACACTTTGATCCTAACCTTCCCCTCGAGGTACATACGGACGCAAGCGACTTGGGAGTCGGAGCTGCGATTATGCTGAGTGAAGGTGAGACCATGTTCCCAATAGCGTACGCTTCAAGGAAACTCTCCGATGCTGAGAAAATGTACTGTACTACCGAGAAGGAGTGCATAGCAGTAGTGTGGGCAGTTCAACATTTTCGCCATTTCCTATGGGGCAGAAAATTTACCATTGTGGTGGATCACCATGCGTTGTGCTGGCTGAGCAAAAATAAAGATGTGTCCGGACGATTAGGTAGATGGGCTCTTAAGTTAATGGAATTTGATTACAAGGTTTGGCATAAGCAGGGAAGGCTACATGTTCTCCCTGACTGTCTGAGTAGGAACACGTGTCAAGAGTACAGTATAGAGGATGATGAGGCCTATAACATCCCAATGTTCGCCATAGACATTACGGACCTCGAGAGACTACAGGATGAAGATGAAGAGTGCAAGAGGCTGAAGGAAGCAGTGAAAGATCCGGAAAGCGCTCGTTCTCAAGACCGAAGAGCAGTGAAGAGTTACGTCATCGAAGGAGGACTGTTGTAGAGGCGGAATGTAGCTCACACTGGCCGTGATAAGCTCCTTGTAGTTCCTAAGAGTACTAGGAGTGAAATCCTGTACGAGTGTCATGATAGCCCTGCGACAGGCGGACATTTAGGGTTTAGTAAGACATTTTACAAAATCAAAGATCGCTATTATTGGCCAAATATGCTAAAAGAGACCGAGAAGTATGTGAAGACCTGTCCGGATTATCAAACTAGAAAAACGCCCAAGGGTTTACAAGCCGGCTTGCTACAGCCAATACCTGTGGGGTACCCCCTGGAACGGATTGGAGTGGATGTCCTCGGACCTTTTACCAAAACGACCAATGGGAACATTTACATCATCACGGCGATGGATTACGCAACCAAGTGGGCGGAGGCACGACCGACCCCTACAGCAACTGCAGAAGAGACAGCTAAATTTCTCATTGAAGACGTTGTTTGTAAGTTTGGGTGTCCAAATGAGATCCTCATGGATAGGGGGTTGAATTTTCGGTCCAGACTAGTAACAGAGTTATTAAGAGGGTTGGGTATCAGACCTTCATTCACCACCGCATACCACCCAGCGTGTAACGGTCTAGTGGAACACTTTAATGGGACTCTCGCACAAATGCTTTCCTACTATGTGGGAACGAGCCAGAAAGATTGGGATTTGTACGTGAAGCTAACCTGTTTCAGTTACAACACCGCAAGGCAGGAAACTACCAAGCATACCCCGTATTTCTTAATGTTTGGGCGCGAGGCGAGGTTACCAATTGATGTCGCGTTGAGCCAGAATTGTAACAGTGACAACGACGTAGAGGCAGCCCTACGACGAGTGCAGCAATGTCGAGAAGATGTGATAAAGATAATAGAAAGGAGCCAAAAGAAGCAAAAAGGACGGTACGATCAGAGACGGAAGCATGTCTCTTACGAACCCGGAGATTTGGTGATGCTGTGGACACCAACTCGCAAGAAAGGAAAAACGACCAAGCTACTTCATCGTTGGCACGGACCCTACCGCGTCGTAAATAAACTCTCGGACCTCAACTATGAAGTCGAAATCACGAGGAGGAAAGGCAGGGATTATATTGACACAGTGCATGTCAGTCTTCTGAAGAAGTATCACCGTAGGAATTAGAAGACGTCATGTAGTGACGTGCGGGTTCAATAGTGCGAAAAAGTGCAACTCCGCAAGTGCGATGACCGCCACATATGGAACTCTTTCGGTAGAGACCGATTGTCGGTCGGTGCAGTGTATTAGTGAGGCGCGGCTCGCCCGTAACGTTATTAGTGAGTGTTGTCTCGCCGGACTTAAGTGCCAGTGAACAGAGGACTACTTTCGTTTAAGTACAGGTACCCGCTACCGAAGTTAACAGATCTATAACTGAGCTTCTACGTAGATTAAGATTCACAATTTAAAAAAAAAGGGGTTTATAATATTCTTGTTTAGTCTTAGTGCAGTTTATTTATGTCGGTATGTTGTTTAATCTTGTTTTGATTCTTAATATAATGTTAGATTTTAGGTTTGTGTGTTATTTATTGTGCATTTTCAAATGTTTGAGTATTTCCATGAGTTTGGCAGAAGAATCGATACCGATATCGGTAACGTCCGGGGTCCACTGGCGAGAGATAAGTGAGGCAGTGGTGTATGAATCTTCTATACCGTTAGTGTATAAGAGTGTTTGGCCAGTCATGGACATGGCACATCTCCCACTACCAGAGAAAAATGGATTCTGTGGGACGACTATGAATGACCCGCAATGTGTTTTGTTTTCATGGGTGTTACAGACCGATAAACAGATCGCGTGGCAGCTCAAGTGGCTAAATTCTAGTTTAGTTACAATGGAAACGAGTAATTCTAATCCCCGACAGGACCGGAGGTCCCGGAGTATTAAGTTCCTAGGTGAAATAGCACATTGGTGTTGTGGAGTGGCGACCAATAGACAACTAAAACCATTGTTTACCAACCAGAAACTTATGTCCCATTTTGAATTTGAGTTACAGGATCAGATAAAGGAAGCTTATGCCGAGATCGATGATATTAATCTAAACATGCAGAATTATAGTACTAAACTAGAGCAAACGTTTGCCCAGGTTATCGATGCGGGAGTAAATATAACCAAAGTGATAAACAGATTTCAACAACAGCAGTTCACAGTTGATAGAGTTAACGATTTTAAAAGTTTCAGTTTGTTACAGATTAGTGCTCACCACGCAGTAAGGCAGTTGCAGATAATTCAGTTGATAACCCGCTTAGAAATATTAAGCCAATGTCGAGAAAAGAAAATACCTAATTCAATAGTGACTGTCCAGAAACTCAAAGCTGATTTGGTTGAAGTATCTAGAGCAGTGACACAGGATGGGTACGAATTAGCTATACCAGCGGAGGAAGTGACGAAATATTTGAAATTAGACCTAAGTGATTGTGTAATTGCAGATGGAGAAATATTGGTTAATATAAAGGTTCCCCTAAGGAAGTTACGCTCGCAGTGGAAAATATATGAACTACTGACAGTACCGTTTGCTTGGAAAAATAATACGTGTATGTTTCAGCAGGGTACTACGTATCTAGCCGAGAGTAGCAAAAGGTTAGTAATCTTACAAGGAGCCGCCACTCAAGACTGTCAACCCCATAATAACCCTTTGTGTTACATTCCTAGGTATGCTGGAGACGCCACCTCGGGATCGTTATGCCCACGGAAAATATTCGAAGGAGCAACTATTCAAGAACTGAGTGAAGTGTGTATATTTTCTTGTGTTACAGGCGATATCCCATTGGTAAATAAGATCGATGAGCACACTTATGTGTTAACACACGTGGTGGGTAAGTTGGAGCTAACATGCAGATACAGCGAGAACCGAACTTTCAATATTTCGGAGCGAGGGAAGTTAGGGGCGTTAGAGGTCAAGGTACCATGTGATTGTAGTTTAAGCCAGTCAACCCACATGTTTGTTTCAGAGTCGTACCCCTGTAAGACAGTACCGGAGGGTACCGAGATAGTCCATGTCTTGCCAGCAGTTTGGTCAAAATTAAAGTCACTAAAGATTTCCTCTTTTAACAGAAAAGCGACCAATACGTTCAATACCTTGGAGGAGTGCTTGGATAACTCGTGGCCTACACAAGTTCCCCATTGGAACACCGTTATTTCAGGGCATAAGGCTACAAAAGCCCCGGTCTTGAGGTTTCCCCAGGATACGCAGGGGGTATTAATCGCATTGTCAGCGGCTATTCATGTTGTATATATGATTCTTGTAACTGTAATAGTTTTTAATAACCCACATTTGTTAGGAATAGGGATGGTAAATTTTGTTAGAACTGAAACTGATTTTGTTAGTAATGAGTCTAATAACACATTTTTATTTGATTTCTTATATTGTTTTGTAATTATTGTTATTTTTGTTTTGGGTTGGCATCTGGTCAATAAGATTAAGAATCGACGTCAGAAAATGCTGTGTGACGGAGCAGAGCTCTCCGCAAGACGTCCGGTAGATGACCTCCCTCGTGACCTGCCAATCGCCTCGGTAGATGGTAAAGAACTCCGTATCACGCTAGAGTGGTGTGACAGGAGCGTCAATAATAAGTAAAATGGACAATACATGACGCCACGGAGTGAGTAAGACCGGGTGAGGCGAAAGTGTAAATAATATTGTGATTAATTGGTACATAATCTACTTATTATTTGTAATGATTGTTTGATTATTTGTTCTAGTTTCGTTTATTTGATTATTTGTTTTTGTTTGTATATGTTGGATTATGTACTAAGTGACTTTGTGGAAAGGAGTTGGCTGGTGAGGAAGCCAGATAGAAGCGCAGATGAGTAACGGTGTTATAGTGAATGAAGCATAGGTTGATAAACGTGTTTTTATTATTGAATGAGATGATTGCTTAACGAGTATTTCAGTATTGTGTCGCCTGAGAGTAAAGTCAGTACGAAGCACCGAGAAGGTTTTCAATGAGACGGGTGTGACTCCCGAGATAAACAGAGAAGCGACAGCCGACCAGCTGATGACAGGAGTTCAAGGTCAGAAGACCGGGCGGCAGCTGTATACGCGCCCGTGACGCGTCACCGTATTTGATTGATTTGATTTTCAGTACAGAAAAGTTTTGTCTAATGCAGTGGTTGACATCGAGGATGCATTGTGAATTATATTATGATGACTTTTGATTTGATATTGATGATTTGTATTTTATTTTGATATTGCATTGAGTTGATTTACATGTATTGTTTATGTAGTGTATTTTCCGTTACTTGAGAAGCACTCTTGCTGAGTGTTGGTGAGGCTAGCTCAAGTGTGGGACAGGACTATTGGCACCCCTAATTCGGCTCCACCCTCAAAATTCGGAATTGTTAACGTAAAGTCCCCCACATTTGAGAATAGCCATGAAGTTGACAGTTTCAGGTCCAACGTGCCTCGACGATTGAGTCCAAAACGTCATGACTGTGATGGCTACCAAGTGTGATCGCATGTCCCCCCTCCGCATTAATTTGTGGAGTCCCCGCGTCGCATCTAGGAGCACCTAATTAAGTTACTTACTAAGCCATTGTCCCACGATTATGTTAATTAAGTTAGAATTAAGAATTGGCAATTTGTTTATTACATTGTATTCATTTCGTTGTACTCATATTATTGTATTAATCAAAGATGATAATTGGTGTAAGAATATGTTAATTGTTATGTTTAGGAATTAAGATTCAGAGAATATTTGTTTAGTGGTTATAATTAACTAAATGGGATTGTATTGACGAATGAAGCGAATGATGGTGGCCACCAAAGTATGAATGTGTGTGAGTGAATGGATGGGAATGTGAAAAGAAAAAAAATATATATAAACTGTGTTAGTGTTAACACAGAAAGCCCACTCAGATCACGGTCTTCATGTACAGTTTATTTGTTTGGTTCTGTAACCATATGTCCAATGTCACTTGTAGATAAGGAGATGAAATGTTCTTCTTTGCCATGTTATGTGTCACTGTGTATCACACGTGCTAATAATAAGCAAATATTCAATGTTTAGCGCACAAGAAGAGATAATTGTAATAACGAGTTAATATTGAGTCAAGGGATAAGAGGAGATATATAATTGTTCGCTGTCATTGTAGATTAGTTTAGTCATGATTAAAGATACTGGGTATATTTTTGTTGGTGTTAGGGTGTTAAAGGGTTTAATTAATTGTTGTGTCGGTAAAATATGACGAGGATTGTGAGTTACGTAACTATGAATGATTTTATGCAGATGGAGTGCATAATTAGAGTACCATTGATGTATTTACAAATTATTGTTCGTGAGGTAACAAGTTAGTAACCATGTCGTAAAGTTGTTCTTAGCCCACCAGAGCACAGAGCCGATACGTGGAAAGCGAGCGGAGAGCGAGGCCGGTCCGTTGCTAGCTGACACCGACTTCCGCTCAGCACTCCGCTCAGCACGTCGCCACTCCGTCGTTGGTCACGTCGACGACCAACTGCGCCTCAACTAGAGTACTTAAAATATAAAACTTCAAGTAATCCACGTGCGGGAGAAAAGGACAATATCTGGTCAAGATAATAACATTGTAGAAAACTATATTTTAAATCTTAAGGAAAATGTTCAACTTATAATTAACTCCCAGAGGTACTAACTTTGTAATAAAGAGATTGTATCATATTAATGTGTCAGGTTTTTATAGAATCAATCAGTATAGTAACTTCTTGATATAACGAATGAAAGGTTGTTAAATCTATAAATAGGTTGCTAAATGAAAATTGTTAAAATTATAGTTAATACAAACGTTGGATCATTAAATGGGAATTGTCAAATTTTAATTATTATAAATTTTTAATATTGTAAATGAGATGCTTCTATTGTAAATCAAAGTACTAGAGTGAGTAATTTTGTCAACATAATTGTAAAAGAGTTTAAGTATTTGTGTTCATTGAAAGAAGTTGTTTTCGAGTAAATTGACTTGTATTAAATTTATTGTTGAAATTGCGCTTTCCGGAATTAAATTCCAATGAAAGTTTTTATTTAAATATAAAAAAAAATATTGTAATGTTGATGACTTTCGAGATTGTAACATTAATGTCTAGTAAGAGAGTTTATCAGGAGGAAATTAGAAAACTCAGAGTGCCGCTAGATAGAGTTATCATAATCAGAGGCGCAGTTAGTTATTGCGTAGTGCAACTTAAGTAGGACGGATGTAGACAGTACGCATCAGCACTTCTTGTCACGTAGGCACGACCTACGCATGAAACATGTGCACCAGAAGATAAATAACGCCTTGTGCTAGATTAACTGAGCTGAAGTTGTTTCCGAATTGAAAATTGTTTCACCTCACTGTCCGATGTCAAATTATCCAATTATTGTACGGCGATACTTATGCTAAACTGTAACACCATTGTTCTTTAGTTTTCAATGACATTGTAAAAATAAGAGTTCTCTTCCTTTATAGGCTAAATAATGTGAATCTTTTGCTGTTAGAATAATGGACCTTGGGACTGTTAATGTCAGACTGTATTTTTGTTTATGTATGGTATATCTTATGATTCTTTTTATTAAATGGTTATGTATTGTTTATGCTGTGACTTTCTTATGGGACGTATTGTATTTAGATTTGTAAGCGGCCCTCGTTCCTCCCCAAAACATATTTTAGGTGTAGGGACTTAGAGTAGGTTCCCCAAATTTATTTCTTTTTTTTATGAAAATGTTTGTCTTAACTTGTAGGCCCCATACTTATGTATAAACTAGATTAGGAAATAGACGTCCTAATCGTACTCTCCGCTCTTTCTCGCTTCATCGCCACATGTGACGTCGAAGAAGAATGAAGATGATGTCGTGATGCTGTACCTCTACAACTGATGAACTGATGAACTGATGTGATGCTGTACCTCTACAACTGATTCAAATTCAAATTCAAATTCATTTTATTGCCATTACAACAGTTTATAGTCGGAAGCAATGTTAATGTTAACAATAATTTTGATTGAAATATATAAAAAAAAACTTAAGTAAAACTAAAATTAAAATTAAGTTTAAGACAATCTAGTTTAACCTAGTTTTCTCTATAAGACATATGTTGAATTTCCCCTTATTAATTTATTGCTTATGTTTTTTACAATGGTCTATAAATTCACTAACACTGTAAAAGGCATTAGCTATTAAAAATTGTTTTAACTTATTTTTGAAAGGTGTTAAATTCTTTTCATTTATTATATGAAATGGTAAATTGTTTAGAAATTTAGCTCCAGATTCAGATGATGAACTGATGAACTGATGTGATGCTGTGCCTCTGCAACTGATGGACTGGTGTGATTGCTGTACTTACCCTAACTGCTGGGGTCGCTGTGACTACGTCCACCACCTTTGTTGGAAGTTTCCCAACAGATTTTAAAGTGAAAACTCCCTTAAGGACTTTTCTCGAACTAAGTGGGGGGAGTGTGACGACGGGGCCCATTTTCCCATCGTCGGGGAAATTGTGCGGGGTAACTTCCCCAGACAAACTGTAATTCTCCCCGGGTAATGAGGAGAGGGGGAAGTGAGACAGAGAAGTGCCGGAGGCAGCGGGCGGCGGGTCAGTTGACAGTCAGACCCGAGACGGAGTGTGGTGTTCGGGAGTCGGGCGCCGTGTTGGAGGAGCGGACAGCGAGAGGCAAAGCGGACGAGTCGAGATGGACGGAGTCGACCCCCATGAGTTGGAATTGTCCGCGTAGGGCCTAGTTGACAGCTCTTGATGTATCCTGTAGGCATCGAAGGGAGACCGAGGGCACAGGAACCAGTATGAACTAATAAAGACGCAATTTTAAGGTAAGATCGACTTTTTATTTTGGAACTACACCCCCCCTACCGTTGCACCCCTGAGGGAAGGGGTGTGACAATAATATATTAGGTACGGGAGTGGTGCCTACAAGTTTTAAGGAATCAATTGTATTCCCGCTGCACAAAAAAGGCGATAGTAACGTAGTTCAGAATTATAGAGGTCTCTCATTTATTGATAGCATCAGCAAAATATTTTGTTCTTTGATCAACTTCCGCTTGAGCAGCTGGGTAGAGGAAAATAATATAATATCAGAATTTCAGGCAGGATTCAGGAAAGGATATTCCACAGTGGACAATGTGTTTAATTTATCAAGTATTATAAGTTTAAGGTTGGCGATGGATAAAGGTAGACTGTTTTTTTTTTTGTTGACCTTTCGGCGGCATTTGATACAATTGATAGGAGAGCTCTGATTTTCAAATTGTCTTGTATGGGTGTTTCAACAAAAATGTTAAATGTTTTAAAGAGTTTGTATAACGGGACAGCCGCGGGGGTGTGGACTAGAGAAGGAGTCACGAGAAATTTGACACTACAAGCGGCTTGCGCCAAGGCTGCCCCCCCTCTCCCCTGGCTTTCACACTTTTTATTAATGATTTGCCGGAGGTGTTGGAGGGTGGGTGTAAGATTGGGGAATCCCGTGTGAATATATTAATGAACGCCGATGATGTGGACCTACGGCTACGGGCCTACAACTTATGATTAACAGACTCGAAGCGTATTGTGATACTTGGAATTTAAAAGTAAATCTAGAAAAATCAAAAGTTATAGTATTTAGGAAGGGAGGAAAATTGAAAAAGAATGAGAATTGCCGATACAAGGGGAATAAAATTGAAATTGTTAACAAATATAAATACCTAGGAATAACTTTAACGTCAAGGTTAAATTGGGAAACTCACTTTTTAGAAAAATCTAAAGCAGCAAAGTTAGCTTTGAATTCGATTTGGAATATTTTAATTGATGGTAAAAAAGTGTCTTTAGATGCAAAGTTCACATGTTTTTCTGCGGTTATAAAAGCCATAATTCGCTACGGGGCACAAGTCTGGGGATACGTGGAAAGTGAGAGTTTAGAATTAGTTTTACGTGTATTTCTGAAACGTGTATTTCGTCTTCCGTTTAACACCCCTAATTATGTATTATATTTAGAAACAGGTATGGATAAGATGTGTTTTTCTACTAGGGTGATGCACTTAAATTACATTCTAAAAGTTTTGAAAATGACCACCAATAGGTTGCCTATCATTTTAGCCAGAGACATTATAGATAAAAGGCTTAGTTGGTGTAGGGATTGGGAGGCAAAGGCCAGACGGCATGATGTGCGGACTGGGGGGAGAGGGGGTGGACGCGGCGAGCCTGGGCGATCAGCTGAGGGCGACATTGGAGGCAATGCGAGTCGCGTGGTGGAGCGAGTGCGAAGGTCGCGCACTGACGTCGCCGTATCGCCAACAATATCTCAAGCTGGAAATTAATCTTGGCGATAAAAGCGTATTTGCGACTAAAAACGAGATTTCTACTATATCGTGGGCAATCAAGGCTATGGCTGAATTAGTTGACCTCAATTATAAACCTTGGCTTCCGGACATAAATTTTACATGCTCCTTATGCAATTCGAATGTTCCAGAAACTGTTTTTCATTTCGTCGCTGTTTGTCCCATGCTAAAACACATCACGAATTTTTACTTTGGTCGAAGAATTTTGAATGAAAACGACTTTTTAGAATACTTGAATGGGAAGGATTGGCGGTTACTCGGGAAATTTATGACGGAGGCGTGGACATTTCGTTGAAATTTAATAATTTAATTTAACTTCGAAACAAAAAACAAAAAATATATATAATAAATTAAATAAAAAAATAAATAAATATATTTGTATACATACAGTAACACATGAACATATAAATAGGATCGGGTATTTTTAACTTGATTGCTTGCATCGTTCTTGTATCCATCGTCAGCATATCGTTAAGTTTGATATTTCATTTTTCTTATTAATGATAGTTATCTATATATATATTTGTTACTTTATAGCTTATAAGAGACAGGCGTAGATTTTCATTTTTTGGAAGTATAGTTCCGTATTTTTTTATTATTTTGTTATTTATATTCATGCTGGTAATATAATATATTTTTTAGAGTTGGGCAGTAACTAAGGTGTTGTCAACCAAGCATGACGGTCTACGAGGCCAATGCTTGACAGTGCTATTTTTTCAAGAAGAGACTGTCTATTAGAAGTATTTGAGACTGGTGCTCTTGCATAAAAGCTTGTATTTATTTATGTTCTGTTAAAATAAAGCACATTTTCTTTCTTTCTTTTTTTTTCTTTCTTTCATATATATATATATATATATATATATATATATATATATATATATATATATATATATAAAGAGAGTTGTGTGTTGGTATATTTAGTGCTTTATCCGTGCTTTTATACGGCTAACAGTTGCCACTTATAATTTATTTACACATCAAGTACTGAGGTGTAACATTAATACCCCCGTTGCAGCAGACCTGCATACTCATCGAATTTAAAATGCAAAACAACATATTTCAATCACACATAGCAAGATTTGACATGTATTTGTAAGTTCCATAAGAATAACATGGGAAATGAGTATGCAGGTTTGCTGCTACGGGTATATTAAAACTGGGGGGTTTTAATTCAATTTTTAATATATCTAGACTAGAAGACGCCATTTACCAAGTTTTATCAAGATATGTTTAGAAATAAGTGAGTTATAGAATTTTACTTATTTCCCATTAGGATAACATTGGAACAACGTACTGTATTTACCACTTCCAATATCTCGGTAACCAATGGACATAGAGCAGTATATCAAAACACTAAATTGGTTGTTTTTTTTTTGCTGAATCCAACGATGCTAACAAAAATTGGATTACTTTTATTATTCTGTGTAAAAAACTCAAAAAACCCATTTTTGTAGGTTCACCACCTTTACTCCCCTTTCCGGTAGTCCGATCGGGCTGGTTTGCGAACTCGTCCGAATAATTACTACTTTACACGTCCATGCCAAATTTCAGAAAGATCGTACCATTTTTGCGCGACTTATCATGATTAAAGACACATAGATATGTATATATAGATATGTATGAAAATGAACGAATGGTGTTTTTTGCTTCTGGGGGCACCAAATCGAAAAGTTATCATGGTCTCGGGCTTAGGTCTTACCATGAGTACTACGGTAACAGCTTCTTCCCTATAGGGGAAATTCGCAAAAAATATGTTTACAACTTACTATACAAAAATTTTAAAATGGGGGACCTGCAGACCCCCGCACCAGTAGGGGGACCTGCAGACCCCCGCACCAGTAGTAGTATCACAAAAAATGCGCCATTACTGCAGGTTTAAGGAGTATGTTGTGATGGAAATGAAAGAAAACTGAAAGTAAAAATTCAGAAGAACATGCGACGCCAGACACCATACTTCTTATATGGTGAATAGGATAGCGTTTGTAAGTCACTTAATTAAAATGAAACAAGGAACAGTAAAGTAATTTATTCTATTTTAGCAAATACTCAATGAAAACCAAAACCAACATTCTGCCAATGCCAAATTATTCATACGTTATTGTTTAGCTGATAGTTATTGAAAGATCTCCTCTCTATGGTTGGGCTCGTACTGTTTTGATGGGTTAACTAATTTCCAAGATCTTATGAATGTTTTAAAATTGTATTGGTGTTGCAATGTTGGAGTAGAAAAATGTTGCGATTTTTTGAGTTTGTTTCATTTTGGTATCTTTGACTCATTTTGTAGTATATAGATCTGTCTTTGTGCATGGCATAGATTTGGCAATTTGAGCATATCTTTTTAACAAAACCAAATTTTTGAAAACGGATTTCAGCATTGTGTTTAGAATACAAATCTAGTCTATAATGATGTGGCACACCACCATCTCTATATTTGAAAAAAATATTTATATAGAATATGGTGGATCCAAAATGGCAGCCAAAAATGAACATCCTGTCAAAATTAAGAACCAATCACCAAACAATAATTGACGGCGGTCCAAAGTCAATACCTCGACAAAACATTGATAAAAATGCAGTTGAGTGACATTTTCCAAAAATTTTCACATGGTGGGAAGAGCCGCAATTTTTAAACTTGGTTATAGTCAGGTTCCCATGGTCCGATTTTGGTAAACTTTGGATATATGTATCGAATATGTATTATGTATATTGTTTACTATGTATTATGTTTTTGTATATGTCCCATTTGTATGCTGCAATAATTTGTACTGATTAGTTATATATGCTACAATTTAATTGGATGTTATCTGTTTTGAAGCATTTCAAATAAATAAATATATTAAAATATACATTTTATTTGTAGAATTTCATCAAAAACGTCTCCTTGCAGTTTTTTAAGGTCATCGAGTAGATTGACTGGACCAATATTGTAAAAGTGATTCATTTATTCAAATAAAAATTCAATGTTCTTATGAGGGTAAGATTTTAAATTAAAAAAGTCGTAATCTTGATTTTTATATTGAAAACTGTGTATGATTTGAAATTAAATATTCAACCTAATTCTACCAGGTTTGTGGCAGATCGCACCAAGGTCACACAGGTGTTAATGTTTACAATGTGACGTTCGGCACTCGCTCTGACCTATAACAAAACTTTAACATGCACCAGTCTCTAAACCCTAAAACCATCATTTCACACACATGAAAAATACATTCATGATCATTCCATGGCTAAATTTTCATTATTCTAAGACCAAATGAAACAAGTTGCAAAAAGTACAATATTCGATCTAATGAATCTAAAATTCATCCTAAAAACCTTAAAGTTAAATTATGTTTTTATAATAGTATTTGGTCCACCACCTTGAACACAAAAAAGCACTGTTATATTTATTTTTGTTCAATAAAGAAATGTATATTATTTTTAAGGTACATAAGTAAATCTACTATATATTTGTCAAATACGACTCACCTATCATCGCACAGCCCAAACTATACGACCTAGGACCTTGAAATTTTACGTGGACGTTCCTTTTAGGGCGTAGGCATCCGCCAAGAAAGGATTTTAAATGATTCGTAGTATAAAGGGGTTTTTAGCGAGGTCGAAGTTTTCAAATTTTCCCATATAAAAGTGTTATGGACGATCTTTTGTTTTCATTTGCAATGTTCATTCAATCAAGCAGCTGGGAGTTAGCTTCACAAATGTACAAAATACGCTATTACAGCTGATTATAATTTGCTTTCTTTCATCACGGTTTTATGATTTTTTTGTTGATTTATTTTACGGGACATAATTATGTACTATATAAAATTAGGGCGTCCATAAGGTATTCATCCCCCAAAATAGTTTTGCGAAATCCTTTTTCATCTAATTCGAGGGTGCCCTGGCTTTGCACGGGAAAAACAAATGCTGCAATCTGTAGTTGACCTTTCAAAATATATTTAAAATCGCCCATATATGCAATGTATACAGAACCCTCCAAGTAGGGACACCTTTCGGAAAAATGAGTAGTTCCCGTGCCGAAAACGAGATGGCGCCACTTTAATTTTTCAGTCCGATTGGAATATTTGTTTGAGTTTACGTATCAAGCTGACTTTCTAAAGTCAAGCAGCTGGTTATAATATTTTTACAGTTGTAGGTTAGTGTTTTATATTGCTGTAATCTTTGACCACGTTTAATCTGTTTTTTTATTATTTTTTTAACATTCTCACTTTTAAATTTGGACAATGAGTGGAAGCGCGGACGACGGAGCCAGCTTGAACTATTCCATTCGTCAGCGCTAATTTATCCTCTGCTTTAAGGCGGTGGAACTGAAAAAAACATTGAATATCCCTACTTGGAGGGTTCTCTACACATTGATACATGTTAAGTGAATCAGTTTGAAACACTGTCGACGGACAGCGCCACTGTTCCGAACAGTCAGCTTTTTATTGTACTTTATTGATACCCTATTTAACAATTTTAAGCTATATTGGCAAATAAGCATAGAAATACCTTAAAATTGACACATTTAAGGTTAAAATCGGTCTTGCCGTTTTAGAGTTATGACTGTAAAAAAACCTACACGATCGACTGGAATATGAGTTTAACTGTTTTTTAACCCTATACAATGCCACAACACGTAAACAGACCTCTACATTACAAATTCCTTGATATAACCTTTTTTTCATTTAGTCCCTTCAGATTCGTCAAATCAAGGTTAGACTTTAGTGTTTGTCGTGAGCGAAGCCACGGGACTGCTAGTCTTCTATATTATTAATACGCTAAATGGAATCTTTGTTCACGATAAGGCTTTTTTATTTTAAGACTTACCCCAACATATAATACATCAAAACACGCGTCTCTATGTGCAGATTTGTCAAACGTCTTTAGGTTTTTAATTAGGCATTATAACTCGAAAAAGTGTGAAAAACTGATTATAAAGTAAACTGGGTTTTGACAGAAGCGAAAATGTAAACAAATAAACATCTGATCAGCTGTGTGGGATTTAAAATAGCCTATATAGATCACAGACCAAGAAAAAAAATTTAGATATCAAAGTAGTTTAAAACTCAGCCCAGCTGTTTTTTTTTTTATTTGAAAAGGAAGAAGTCGACGAAAATTTGTTGTGATCGGACACTTTATATTCTTTCAAACATGATAAGAACGAGTCGACGAAGAAGTTTTATAGCGGTCGGTCAAGGCGGGGAAATGTACGGCAAGATGTTCGCACATGGCGGGAGAACGTACGGGAAGGTGTGCAAACAGAAGCTTCATACGCAGAGCTGGAACAATTAGTGGAAAATTACAATGACAAAATTGCACTAACAAATACAAGGATTCAGCAACATTCACTTGGCGGGATGGCATTACCATGTCAGAAATGTGGCGCGCTACATTTTCAAGGAGAAAAAAGAGGAAGAGACAAGATTTTCATACAGCTGCCATAAGGAAAACTTAAATCTACTTTCATCTCGACAATGCGATTACATTCAAAGCCTTATTACTGGTACCGATAGACTGAGCAGAAACTGCAAAGAAAACATTAATTCCAAGAACTCTGTGCTCGCAACGGTAAGCAAAAGAGCTATTAAATTGAAGAAAACGATGGCGGAGGGTTTTTCATGTATAAAATGTACGCAACAAATTATCACTCAATTATAGCACCTTACAACTGTGAGGAGAACATTCGTTATATGCTCTTTATCTATGACGGACGTCAAAATTGGTGATCAAGAAAGAATGCTAAACAAAGCCAACGGCTCTTGCAGCAATGAACTCATGCACCGCTTGACTGGACACTCAGTTAAAGTTAATCCCTGAGCGCAAATTTTCAACGTGAAGAGTTGCGTTCTGAAAAATACTCCTGATGAGCAGCATACATAACTCGGAATGCACATTGTCTGAGATCGAAAAGAATATTAGCGCCCATACAAGGACATAACTTCTAATGATGTTGCTATTATTTTTAGAGCAAACGATAGCGAACCACCAAGTGTGAGCGTAAATCAATTATTTACCCGAAAGATAAGCCACTTAGAAGAGTACATATTCTTCAATTTTGCCTCGGCCCAATGGCTGACCTGTTGCTTTTACCATATTTTCCATTTGAAGGAAGTGCACAACGAACATCGCTTACAATGCTGCAATACGCATCCTAATGAGTGGCTATTAGAGACACTTTCAGCACGCTACATCGTTCCAAAAACCTCTTTTTACAGTAGATTGACGACATATGTGCGCATAGAAGGCAGCCGATCATTTATAATTTAATTAAATCGTGCGAATTCGCACGGGTTCACCTAGTAAGAAATAATAGATTAAAAAAATTGTAATGTTTAGAATTAATTAAATAACTGATTCCCAATATGAATTAAAGTATACAGGGTGTTGATAAAAGTCCTTACAGACTTCGGGATATGGTTACTTACAACAAAACTAAGAAAAAAGTTCTGGTAAACATGGGTCCTAAAATGCTCGGTTATCCGTCTGTCGGTCTGTATGTGTTTTAACATGATTTTGCATAACTTTGGAACAACTTATGATATCAACTTCAAACTTGGTACTTATATGCTGACTAGTAGGTGCTATTTTGATGAGGATTATCAAGTTTCTACTTTGTACCATTTCAAAATGGCAGCCTTTTTTATATTTTAATACTCAATATCTTAAAAACTCTAAATTTTTCAAACATTTTACAAGACACAAAAAAGTTCTGCAATTTTCATTTACTACAAAGCCATATAAAGGTTATTAAGATCGAACTACAATTAACGGAGTTATTGCAATTTTTCTAACAGAATTCAAGCAAATTTGCTATAGCTACAATAAAACAAGCATGTATTCTGGTGGAAAAATTGCAATACCTCCGTTAATTCGATCTCAATAATCTTTATATGGTTTTGTAGGAAATAAAATTGCGCAGCTTTTTTGTGTCTTGTAACATTTTTGAAAAAGTTATAGTTTTTGAGATAATGAGTTTTAAAATATAAAAAAGGCTGCCATTTTGAAATGGTACAAAGAAGAAACTTGATAATCCTCATTAAAATAGCACCTACTAGTCAGCATATAAGTACCAAGTTTGAAGTTGATATCTTTTGTAGTTCCAAAGTTATGCAACATCATGTTAAAAACAAATACAGATTGACAGACGGATAACCGAGCATTTTAGGACCCATGTTTATAGGAACTTTTTTCTTAGTTTTGATGTAAGTAACCATATCCCGAATTCTGTAAGGGTTTTTTTTATCAACACCCTGTTTAGGGTGTCACCTGTTTACAGTGACCTTATATTCGTGAGTTTTTTTGTTTTAGCAAATTTCCCTTATAGGGTAGAAGCTATCACCGCAGGTCTCATGGTAAAACCTAAGCCCAAGACCATGATAACTTTTTGTTTTGGGGCTCTCAGAAGCAAAAAACACTATTCGTTAATTTTCATAAATAAATAAATAAATATATCTATATATACATACATACATATACATACACAAATAGCACAAACATAAACCGCTAAGATGTTATAAACCGCGTTGTTGCTAAATGCTGCAATACGCATCCTAATGAGTGGCTATTAGAGACACTTTCAGCACGCTACATCATTCCGAAAACCTCTTTTTACAGTATATGAGTAGATTGACGACATATGTGCGCATAGAAGGCAGCCGATCATTTATAATTTAATTAAATCGTGCGAATTCGCACGGGTTCACCTAGTAAGAAATAATAGCCATTAAAAAAATTGTAATGTTTAGAATTAATTACATAACTGATTCCCAATATGAATTAAAGTATTCAGGGTGTTGATAAAAGTCCTTACAGACTTCGGGATATGGTTACTTACAACAAAACACACCCAAACCACAATAATTTATCATTTATTTATTTTTGGCTGTGAGGCCATATATATATATAAATATATATATATATATATATATATATATATATATATATATATATATATATGTGTGTGTGTGTCCGTAGGCACGATAACTCTCGTAAGAAAGTCCGATCTTGATGAAATTTGGAACAAACATTTATAGCGATATTCATGACTTTAAGTTCGAAAACCAGCAAGATCGGTACACTCTAAGGCAGTTTTTTTGTCTAAATAAAATTTATTTTCAAGATTTAACATATTTCTATTAATTGTATGTAAATTTAATGGTCAGAACTGAATTCAGCTTAAAAAATAAACAACATAGCATTTTGAATTATTACTCTGTATCAATCAGTTACTAAGATATTGGATCTCCAAAATGCAGTACATTGTCTTTTGATTTTCCTTGAAGGGACATAAACTGTCCAAATTCTGGTATGAAATACCCAAATTTTTCATTCAATTTCCCTAAAATGGGATTTAAAAAAATAATAATACAAACCTCATGATTGAATTTAATTTGTTCATGTGATGGTTTGATTGGTTTTTATTTCTTGGATCTGGGTAGATTGATAATATGTTTGCTGACATTTATGTACTATAACAAGTATACATTTATTAAAAGTTATCAGATATGAATGATTTTTGAGAAATAAGGTCATGAATGATAAAGTTTACTTTATTTAGATTAATATTTACACAAAATATTCATAACAACAACTTCTCTAACTTATGTAGAATATGCCCATATAAAAAAATCCTAACTGAGTATGCAAGTTTGCTAACAATTGTATTTAAATTTTAAGATAAATCATATGTTTGAATTTATTTTTTTCATATATTTTATTTGTTTTTATTTTGACTGATTTAAAAATCATTTATTGTATGTTTGCTTACACTTTTATACTATAACAAGGATACACTTTTAAAAAAATATTAGACTAATAATTATAAGAATAAAAAAAGAGTATTGCTGGAATTGATACCGATGTGATTCCCATGATCATTTCCTTTATATCTAAAGCTCTTGAATTTATGTGTAATATAATTTTTCCATTAATTACATAATACCCCCGTTGCAGCAGACCTGCATACTCAGCGAATTTCAGATGCAACACAACAAATGGTATTTCAATCCAACTTAGCGAGATTTTACATGTTTTGTAATCTCCATTAGACTAACATGGGGAATGATTATGCAGGTTTGCTGCAACAGGTATGTTAAAACTGGTTGGTTTTAATTCATTGTTTAGTAGATCTTAACTAGAAGAAGCCATATACCAAGTTTTGTCAAGAAATGTTAAAAAATAAGTAAGATATCGAATTTTTTTAATTCCCATAAGGATAACATGGGGAATGATTATGCAGGTTTGCTGCCACTAAAAATTGAAATTTCGGGGATTTTAGACTAAAATACATTAGATCTCATCTAGATGAAGCCACAAACCAAGTTTCATCACGGTTTAGGTTAGGTTAGGTTTCATTGACTTCCAAAAAGAATCCAATATCGTACAAAACCCTGATAAAAACGGCTACCAGCTACTAAACAACACACTGCTTACTGTCTTACTGTCCGTTTCAAAAAGCAATATACTCGAGTTTGAACGCTTGTCATGGATAAAACATTTGGTCTATAGTTATAAATTATATACCATAATTTAGCTTATTTAATTCTACGTTATGTCAAATAAGTTTATTTCTTTTAAACAACCTATTTAATTTTTTTATTGCGATCGGAACACAAAAAACACATTTTCTGATCGCTTTCTGATGACGATATGACTTTAAAAATCCATACACATAAAACTATTCGGCTGAGATCAAAGATATTCTTATATCAGGCACTAGACATACTTCTCTACCTTTTTATAAAGTTTCATAATTTTAGCTTTACTCAAAAAATTGTTCTTGCAGTTTTATAAAACTCTTACATTTTCTGGATCCTCTGATAGAAAAATCGTCAACTTTGTCACACTTAACCAATATTGATAGAAAAATACAAATATATATCTCATTTATTTTTTATAAAAACCAAAAAAACACTGATTTTTTATTAATTTTCTAAGGAAGAGCCAAGGGCTTGGTAGGTTTTAAGTAAGGAAAGGGATAGACCTTCAGCTAGCTTACCTGAGAAATAATGTTCATGGTAGCAGCACATAGAAACACTAAAGGAGACACATTTATCACTAATATTTCGTCCTTCTGGAGGACTTCTTCAGAGTGAAGAGAGAATGGTTGTTGAGTTCAAATTTCAACTGTATACTGTCACTGTTGCCAACTGTGATCACTTAAATACTCAAAATAAATGTCTTAATCACTGTATATACATGTAAAATCACCAAAGTTTGTGGTTAATACTGTTGATGTAAAATCACCAGTTTATTGTTTATACTATTACTAAGAATTAAGCTAGCTGAAGGGTTAGGTAGGGGGTGGGGTTAGGTTATCTGATGTTTAGGTTGGGGGGGGTTTCTGGAATTTGTCACATACTGATAGGCTAGTTCCCACCTCCTCAGTAAGGAACTATTGCATTGGTTTTTGGGGAAGGATTTTAGAGCTTTGGTAGAAAAGCAGGTGTCAAAGTCCAACTAGTGTTTATTAGCATGGATGGCTATGGGTTTGTCCTTGCTGGTTTTAACATCCTGTCTGTGACTGTTCATTCTCTTTCTTAGGGTTTGTGTGGTGAGGCCTATGTACTGGGCTTGGCAGAGGTTACATTGTAGTTGATAGATGAGGTTCTCACTATTGCAGGTTAGGTGACCATTGATATTGTAATCTTTGTTGTGGAAGGTGCTTGTGAAAGTTTTTGAAGGAATGTGTACACCACAGGTTTTGCATTTATTTTCATTGCAGGGGTAAGATCTATTGGGTGGTCTCTGAGGTGGTTCAACTGAAGGGTCAGGTGATTTGGGATGAACAAGAATAGTTTTCAGGTTTGGAGGTTGCCGGTAGACTATGGAAGGAGGCTTTTCAAGGAGATATTTGGTTTGGCTGGAACTCTTTAGCATGTTAAAACCAGTTTTCAAAAGAGTATTAAGTTTCTGTAGGTCGAGATGGTAGGTGGTTATTAGGTTCACTGAGTTGTATTCTTCTTTTTTCTGTGCTTGTTCTGGAGCTCGTTGGGCGACTGCAATTTGGGATTTCACCAGGTGGGCCGGATATCCTCTGTTCTCGAATGCTTTCTGTAGTTGGTTGTTAAATGCTTTCAGGTTTTCCTCCTCAGAGTTTATGCGTTTAACTCTGAGAGCCAAGCTGTAGGGAAGTGACCTTTTGGTGTTGTTGGGATGGCAGCTGTTGTAGTGAAGATACTGTTGATGGTTGGTAGGTTTCATGTAGACTGAAGTGGAAATTAAGTCATTGGTTATTGTGACGGGCACATCAAGAAAGTTTACCTGTTGGTTTGAAGTGTGCCAAGTGAAATTTAGAGGAGAAAATGAGTTTAGGTTGTTTAGAAACTGTTGGAGGCTGTCCTGACCATGGACTCCTGAACCAGTCTATCCCTTTCCTTGATTTTTCATTAAATGATTTTTTATTAAATGATTAATAAAGGAATACTTGTGAGCAGCGGACTGTAAATAACACGTGATGGCGGCCGGTCTCGAAGTGGTTCGGGGGTAGTCGGCATTGTCGAGGAGCGAGTGGTGATGCCATTTGTTCGACCTGATTTTTGTCCCGGTATTAGGGTAGATGCCCTACGGGATGACTCACTGGGAAGTTCAATCGGATGACAAGGCATCATCTCTCGCTCCGAACCACTTCGAGACGGGCCACCATCACGTGTTATTTACAGTCCGCTGCTCACAAGTATTCTTTTATTAATCATGTACTATAAAATCAGTGGTTTTTATAACAATTTAATTAGATATATATTTGTATTTTTCTATCAATATTGGTTAAGTGTGCCAAAGTTGACGATTTTTCGATCAGCGGATCCAGAAAATGCAAGGGGTTTATAAAACTACAAGAGCAATTTTTGGAGTGAAGCTAAAATCATGAAACTTTATAAAAAGGTAGAGAAGTATGTCTAGTACCTGATATCAAAATATCTTTGATCTCGGCCGAATAGTTTTTTGTGTATGGATTTTAAAATGCATATCTTCATCAGAAAGCGCTCGGAAAACGTGTTTTTTGTGTTCCGATCGCAATAAAAAAATGAAACAGGTTGTTTGAAAAAATCAACTTATATGACGTAGCGAAGAATTAAATAAGCAAAATTATAGTATAATTTATAACTGTAGACCAAATAGTTTATCCATGACAAGCGTCTAAACTCGAGTATATTACTTTTTGAAACGGACAGTAGGTTAGAAATCGGTGATAAAAAATTATCAGGGCTCGTACACGTAATAGGAACTGGTAAATTATCCTCTTGCCTGGTAACATTTTCAGCAGGTAACATTACCTATCAGAAATCCCACTTGGTTTGAATACTACCAAGTAAGATGCTGGTTTTCCACCATACACTGAGATTTTGTTTTTTCGTGATGTTATAGTGGTAGGTGACGAGATAACAGGGAGTAGTTCTGAGCTCACCTCTCGTTTGAAGTTGATGTTCTGCGCCGCGCAGAAGTGGTCGGTGAGCGGGAGACAGTTGAAGTAGCTGCAGAGTCGGCAGTCGTAGAGCGGAGTGACGTAGAACAGCAGTAGCAGTGTGAGGAACAGGAACACACAAGACATGAGGCAGACCTGCGGGCAGACAGTAGACATAGACAATGGACAGAAGTGGTAGGCTACTCTTCGAATATCATAAAATCCCCTAAGAATTCCCTGACTTATCTAGGTAAAACTATGATTTTCCCGGGAAGATCTTTGTAACTGTGACGCTAAGAACACAACTATCTGATGACCTAGAACAATTCAAAATATCTTGTATCGCATAAAATGCACAAGGTTATCTACAGCCGTATGTGCAATTCGCTCACTCACTTACTCACTCACTCACTCACTCACTCACTCACTCACTCACTAAGTGATACAAATTCTAATCGACTTCCTGATGAGCTAGAAACTTGAAATTTGGCATGAATATTCCTTGGGTAGTAAAATTACAGGGAAAATTCTGAAACAAAACTTTCTACCACCAACCCCCCCAAAGAGAGGGAGAATGGAGGAAATTTTTAATAACGAAAAAAGTATTTTCATTTTTGGCTGTAGTGGCTAAACTAGGTCCTATCGAAAAACGGACAGTAACATGTGCCACAGATATTTACGAACTTTGGTTCTATGACTTTTGGCCCTATTTCGTCTCCTTCACCCTTAGATAGCTCTAGAATTTTTTTTTAAAGTTTTCCCCAAGTTTTTTAGATCCAGTAGATTTAATAGTACCTATACATAGAGGGCTGACATTGGGCATACATCAACTCTACAGCATATATGTTACAAATCAGGAATAACATAACTAGTTTGTAATATAAAATTGCATTTAAAGTTAAAAAAAACTTTAAAATTTGCCAACTCACTCACTCACTCAGGGATACAAAATCTAATCGACTTCCTAAACTTGGAATTTGCCATATTTTTGAGTGTGTTTTATTCTGCCTTCGAGGGGTTGGCCTGTCGCTGATAAATGTTTAGTATATAAATTTTCCTCCATCTCACGCTTCTTAGTTGTATTAATTCAAGTAAAACTTCAGCGTCCACTCACCCATATCAGGAAGATCTTCTTCTGCCTACCGTACTCGCCGAAGGAGACGAACGGCAGCAGAGCGAAGGAGAGGAGGAATGCGCGAAGTTGTCGACCCACGGCAGCAGGCCGAACAGGAACAGGAAGAGGACGATGGACACGAGCTTCAGCAGCGCCGGCGGATTAATTCAGAAACAAATTTTAAGAACTAAACTTCATTATTAATCGTACGAATATAATATTCTCTTTTTCCGTACTTACAGTTTAGGTTTGAAATTTTTATTTAAACCTATGAAAACCTGGCCTTTGACCAGGTTAAAATATTTAAAGTATTAAGATTAAATAATCATAACTCAAATTATCTCAAACTTGGAATAATCATGACAAAGCTTGAAGTAACTCAAAACCTAATACTTTATTTATACAAGGAAAGGATTTATTTATACAAAGGAAAATAATTTTGCTACAAGTCTCAAAGAGCATGTAGCATTTTCGCTCAAGGAATTTTTTTCCCAGCTTAAACCCTGTCTTTTGGTTGTGCAGGATACATCCAGCAAGTGGACCGAACTTGCTGCGCTTCCCTCCGCAACCGCTCATAACGTGGTGACATGGCTGAAGTCCATCCTGATATGATAAATCACGGGGCTCACGAGGTGCTCATCACTGACAATGGCACAGTTTGTCTCGAACTCGGTTTACAAACTGAAGGTGGAATGAGGAATCACCCTGCAGATGACTGCACCCTACAGCCCGCAGTCGAACTCTCTTGAAAGGCAGAACCTAGTGGTGAAGACTATGATTGCCCAGTTTGTGAAGGACAATCATAAGACCTTTGTTAACCACTTTGGCGAGTTTATGTATGCACTTAACACAGAGGTACATGACTCGACTGGATTCACTCCAGCGATGCTCTTCTTCGGTTGAGAGGAATCCGATACGCCTGAAGACTTCCCATTGTCCAATGTCCAGCTTAAATGGGAGGCGGAGCTCAAACGGTTGATCGTGGATGCTCGGAAAAACCTGAAGTCGGAGTATCAGAGACAGGCCAGATACTACAACCTACAAGGTGACTTATCGAGCTGACGATCAGGTAATAAGGATGCTTCACATCTTGTCCTTTGCTGCTGATGTCATGCTGGAAAATTGGCCCCAAAGTAGGCCTATGATGGACCTTGCATCATGATCAGGACCAGGGGATGTAATCTTCATGAGGTGAAGGACGAGGATTTCCAGTAGTGTCACACAGTCCACGTCAAGAACCCTTTCGTCCGCGACTGAGATATATCTGTAAACTGCCAGTTGATGGTTAAAGCGAACTGTGCAACTTTCTGGTCCTCTGGTTATTTCTGTAAACTGTATCTGCAGTTAATGCCAGTCGAGTTTTGATTTTCTTTACTCTGAGGAACTTCAAGATCTATTTTACTGTTTTTTCCGCTCCGATGTGTGAAGGGGGTGTAATGAGCCTAGTTTTCACAGGGGTAAGAACTGGCTTATTATAAGAGGAATAGTTAAGCCTAGCCTAGATTTATTTAAGTTTCTGTCCTAGCTGTGTTAAGAGTGTTAGCAATCTGAATAAACACTAACATTTCCCTTACTTAAACCCCTTGAGTGATTAAGTAACTCACGGCATTGTGGTGGATGTTTCTAACCCTCACTATCACCATCGTAAGGCCAACCCTAATTAGACCAATAACAACCATAACCGTACATGGCCATGGCATGGTGCATGGTATTAGTTGAGCCCAAGCTTTTTACAAGTTGTGATGTATTAGCGACGATCGCTGATATTAATTTGGAAATTAAGGTGTTAACACGTTTCACTATGACGAAGAAGTATTATGCCACTTGGTGAGTTGTGGCATTAGACCAACTCTCCTAATAACACAACATTATGAGCGGCAGGGGTGCCTACAGAGGGAGATAATGACGCCAAATACATCATAAGATTTTTTTGGGGGGGATTTTTAAAGATTATTTTGTTAGCTGTAGCTATTGCCTTTTTATAATCAAAGGTACCGCTAAAACATACTAAGTTTGCTATTTATCAATAAATCATCTAAAATAAATTAATTATTATATTATTTAAATTTGTATACAATTAAAAAAAATCTAATGTTTAAATGCGAAATAGGGATTACTACGGACGTGCCCGCTGCTCGATCGCGACTGTCCAGTGTCAACGTGTCTTCCGAAGCTGAGACTGTGGACACAACTAGCCGGACTAGACGCACAGCCACATTACCGCGTGACTCCGTCTACCGTCGACGGCGCCGGCAACGGCCCTAAATAATGCAATTATAGTTCTATGAATAATTTTTAAGAGGGCTGTTAAAACGGCATCAGTGCTAACAACTCCTTATAAGCCGATATTTTTCCATCGTAAAACACAAAAAATAATTCTTTCTACATATCCCTTTTCCTGCAGCATTGATAAATACTCCAACAAATTCTAGGGGGGAAATGTAAAATGGGATCCATATGAAAGTAAAACTAGTTGTAGCTTTGGCGTTTTAAAAATGTTTTTAGGGGGAAGGGTACGTTAAAATGTACATTACTTTTTTGGAAGGAAATTTTGCACTGGTAACAGCAAAAAATTAAATCGACCATCTAATGGAAAAAATTATTATCCCCCCCCAATATAGCTTTGATGATTCAAAGGTTACTTATGGCGGGATGTACAAATGGGAACACGGCAAAAACGTCAGTCGGTTGTCAAAAATAATAGTAAAATTCATTCATTATTCATTATTCATATTGATTTCAGTGTTCCAAGGCCTAAAAACACATTTTTCACAAAAACCTGTACTTTTCTTGCACCAAAAATGTTTAATAATCTTCCGGCTGATTTACAAAAAGAATATGTTTTTAATAAATTTGTTAAAAAGTTGAGAAACTGGTTATTTATGGTAGAAGATGTAGAGGAAACCTTTTTTAGTATCATATGTTAATTGTTATTGGTGAGCAGATTTTTTCTTTCTCTTTTTTAATTTTAGTTATTATAATGTTATTTTTTTCTATTTTTGGGAACATTTTAAGTGCCTTTTATAAGTTTATATAATGTCCTATTACATTGTGTAGACATTGAGGTATATGTTTAGTGTTTTTATACTTAGGATTAGAATATAGCTTAAGACTTATTTATTATATTAGGCTACAATGATTTTATGCATAAGATGTATGTTATTTGTATTTTAACAAGTTTTAAAATAAAATTTTGAGTTTGATTTTATAAAGATTAATAATGAATATAATGTATGTCTTGTCACTGTGAAATAAAAAATTTAAATCTGTGGAAGTCTCCAATCAGGCATAGCCTTGGAGACTAAATTTGTTTTCTAAATGAAAAAAATGGAACTTGTATAGACATTTCATGTATTTCAGGGTCAGTCTGGCTACGTTATTGCAATTTGTAAATTAAATGTATTTCTTGTTTTACATGGAATGAATGTACTGTACTTTACTATATTTGGGAAATAAAGAATTTATTATTATTATCCCCCCCCCCCAACAACATTGCATTGAGGTTTGAAAGATTATTTCTAGGGGTGTCGGGGGCGTTGAAAAGTGACATTACATCTTCAGGAGGGGGTTGTAAAATAATTTGTATCACTTCAAAAACTTTAATAAAAAATTCACTACTAAACAGCTTTATATAATTCTGTAATATTCATAGCAAAATTATGTAATTCCACCTAGTGTAAGAATGAAATAATTCTCAATTTAATATACCACTAAATTTCCAAACACTACGTAATTGAAAATAAACCTACGAAAATGGAGAATTTCTGTGTTTTTCATAGGTAGAACAAGTTGGGAACATTCAATTCCTTATAACTATAAAAATGTATTTATAATGTGAACAAACGCACATTTAAAAAGAACGTTGCTCAAGAAATGCAAGTGAAATCAAGAATACTTATAAGGCTATCTAATTCTTTCACAAATTCATTTAGCCGATACTAGCTTACTCGGTTGCAATATCGATGCTATCACTTTTAGGATTTTGTATGTAACGGCTGCAATATGTGGTTAACTTTTAGAACTATATCAAACCTTGTCTATATTTTTGGTCGTAGAAGTGAATCCCGTTTGATTCACTGTCGACGGATAGCGCCACTGTTCCATAAATTCAACCCTTCATTTACTTAAGTGATGTATTTTCTAAACATTCTGAGACGTACTGGCAAATCTTCGTATAAGTACCTTTCATTTGACGCTTCAAGCGTTAAAACCCGTCGAGCCGTTTTCGAGTTAGGGCCTATCACTGAAAAGCAAACCTCTCGCGTTCTAATATATTGAGGCACCCATCGAGGTTAGATTTGAGTTTAATAACGATGATACCGTGATATTTTTTGTCATAAGGCAATCAAGCTTCAACAATCCCATACACACTGAGAAAAATCAGAGCTCCAGATTGCGAGTAAATGTTGATTTCGCATGATTCTTGGCGCTACAACCAGCGGCATGCGGTAAACCAATGTGGTCTGGAGTCACCCACATTACATCTCCAATTTGGCTTTGGTCCGTTCCTAGCAGTGTAATGTTAAAACAGTCCAGACTAGAATCTAGGCGTTAACAATAAACAAATGTTGCGGACACTAGCAATGCTAGTGTGATGAAATCAGTGACGTCACACTTAGCCCCAGCCCGTACTAGTGCTCGTTCAATGCCCTAGATATTTTGTATTCCTCTGCCTAAAACCAGGCGCGCATTGTGGTAGTCACATACAGAATGTCATGTGGCAAAAAACAAAATGTTTGTGAGGGACCCTAGCGTATAGACGCGACGTACTTCCAAGGCTGGGGTTTGCAGCGTACCCCAGCCAACCAGAGGGTGGGCTCTAACCGTCCCTGTGCCTGACAGGTGTCCGCGCATGCGCAATCACACTGATTACAGCGTCATACCCCTAATCTTCGACCCACGCAGTCCTGAGTGAGTTGTTGGTGTAACTGGTTGGACTGTTTATTATAGTGACTTGTTTCTTTGTTTCCTTTGTGAATAATGGGTGAAGAAACTTCACGCCTCCTGCAGGATTGGGGCCTCCACGTCTTACAACAGAATTTTACCGGTGAGTTTGAGTTTTATGGCAATAAAAGTTACCGTATTGTTTAGTCAATAATGTCATAATAAAATGTCATGAGATCACATATCTACCCATTGACTATAGGCCCTATAAATTAAGCCGATTTGAAAAATACTTCCTCAGTTAAATCGTTCAATTATATTTGCGGGCTTGGTAAAATTTCAGGGTTATGGGGACATAACGATATAGTCAAGTGTTAATGTAGTGTGTTCCAACGTACGATTATCGTACTTTTACATTTTTGTGGTTTGATCCAAATGTTGCTTGGTAAGCCCACAATGTTTTAAGTTCTATTGTGGGTGTAATTTTTACTGTTATTCAGGATTATTAAATTTGTTTTGACGTTTCAACATAGCACATCAAACAAAATATGGTTTCTGCCAGCCGTAAATGTTTGTCTTGTATTCATTGACATAATTTCGAATTAATTTTATAAAGTCATTCCCAAATAACAAAGGGTAATTTTGAAATAATTTTGTAAAGTCATTTACAATGTACGAAGGACATTAATGAGAATGGTGAATTTTAAAAATAATTTGAAGATAATTTTGGATTTTAATGGTACTTTTAATGCTGGCAGCACTGACGACTGACAGTGGCACTTGCCAGCGTAGAGGTGCCTAGCAGAGAAGTGGTTGAAATTATGTATTGATGTTTACTTTGTTTTCAAAAGGATTTTTAACTTTTATCCTGTCAGTACTGCTCATTTGTTAATGTGTTCGAATCTGGATCTTTACATTAAATAAACTAAACCGAGTAGGCGACTGAAATTTGAAATGATTTTCAATATTTCCTCAAATTAATTCTTTGTGTTTTTTTTAGACAACATGATTGATTTAAATACCACCACTTGTTAAGTGAAGTTAATATACATCACTTGATAAAACCACATTATTTGAACTAAGTAACTTAATATGTCTCCACTGATAGATAAATCATAAAATAAATAGCCATTTCGGACCATCGTGTTAACTCCCACATACTTGTACCCAAGTTAAGACCTTACGGAGTTGAAAAAAACTTGTAGGCTAGGAATACCCCTAAGGCGAGAGGATTTCTTTTCATAGTCATAACTCAAGAACGGCTGGAAGGAGTTTAATATTTGAGGTTTCAATTTAAATGTATTTCTACATATATTTGCCAATGTGTCTTAGAATTGTACAAAATAGGCCTATAAAATAATGTAATTTATTTGAGTACACTAATCAAGGGTTGAATTTTCGGAACCGTGGCGCTATCAGTCGACATCCAACTTGATTTTCTTTGTTTGCAATCAAAAATATAGACGGTTTTTTGAAATATATTTAAATAATTAATTATTATGATGAAAGAAATTAAAAATACTCAGCTGAAAATGTGGCCCCGTTCTTTTATGGTCCGGGGCAATCTGCCCCCTTTGTCCCCCCCCCCTTTGTAATGACATAACAGCATATACTGGCAAACGTAATGTCATTTAGTTAATGAGAAAAATAAATAATATTTGCGATTTTTCAGAAAATAGGCTTATAGGATTATAATAATGGGTAGATAATTCTGGCCAAAGTTTATGGTTCGAACCTTATTATTTTTTCACTTAAACTCCATTAATAGTAAATTCTCCTTTCAAGAGTACATAGAATTTTCTATAAACAGCTAAAAAAAAACTCTTTTTAAATAAACTTTGTTTGTTTCCAGTTTCTTCAAGATTTTGACCATCTCCATCCCGAAAAAGAGAAGTCTTTCAAACAATATCACAGCGTACAGGAATAAAATCCTGACTATAGCAAATACCAAGGAACAACAAACTAGGGATAAGGACAGGAAACAGGCAATAAAACATCTTAAACCCATTGCATCAGGTAATATTATAACATCGACTTAATATAAAGTTATTATTAATGACAATTTCGACTAAAAATTTAAAATTATAAATTTGGGATTAGATAAATCTTACAACATTGGGAGGGCGTTTACTCTGGGTTTTCGTGTATTTTTTTTTACAAGCAAAAAGACACTACGTTTTTCAAAGTAATTGAATAATCATTAATCAAACGGCATTTAATGTATTTGTTTTGAAAAATTTAAAATTGTAGATGTCACATTTAATTTGTTGTTACTTTTTTATCAAAATTGCCTTTATTACATATATTATTATTTAATAAATGCAACATTTCCCCATGTAATATACCGGGTGTCCTATAATATTCCCCCCAACTTTTTCCTATATTTTTCAAATATCAATCCCACACAATCCCCAAACATTGTTGGGTGGTTAATACTTCATTCTGATTAGGTACCCAATTTTTGGCTGCCATCTTGGATCCGCCATATTGGATCAAAAATATTTTTTTTTCAAATATAAAAGTGGTGTTGTGACCCATTATTTCAAGCTAGATTTTTCACTGATTACAATTCCGCAATTCGTTTTTTAATATCTCAATTGGTTCTCATGATATGAATACTTTAAATTTATTTATTTTCAACCAATTTAAACATTAAAAATTAAAAATTGATCAAATGGGCCATAACCACAAAATAATGCTAGATAGTGACGAATAACCACCACCAGTCATTGTTGAATTATTTCCACTTAACTTTCTCCAATGTAAATGTTTTGGCCTCCATCTTGGATCCTCCATTTTGAAATGAGGTAAGTTATTTCAAATATGAATATGGTGTTGTGACCCATCAGTTCAATCTAGATTTTTTTTTCAATGCCGCAACCCGTTTTTAATTATCATGTTTAGTTTTCAAGATATTAATAAATTTCTAATAAACATTTAAAAAAATATGAATTTCTCAAAAACTAAAAATTAGCCTATTTTATCAATTTGTAATGCTTAAATTGGTTGAAAATAAATAAATTTTTAGTATTAATACAATTTAAAGTAATCATATCTTAAGAACCAATCGAGATATTAAAAAACGGATTGCGGCATTGTAATTAGTGAAAAAATCTAGCGTAAAATGATGGGTCACAACTCCACTTTTACATTTGAAAAATATATTTTGGATCCAATATGGCGGATCCAAGATGGCGGCCGAAATTGGGTACATACTCAAAATGAAGTATTAACTACCCAACAATGTTTGGGGGTGGTGAGGGATTGATATTTGAAAAATATAGGAAAAAGATGGGGGGGTTATTATGGGACACCCGGTATAATTTTTAATGGAATCTTTCAGATTTATAAATAAAACTGTAAAGAAAAAACAGTAAGCCCTATAGTTAAAAAAATAATAATTTGATGACATATTTTCGGTGGGCTATTAACAATTTTTACGACATTTGAAAATTATAATGCAGGGTGCTTTGCCATCTTCAATAACCTCCCTCAGACCTCTGACAGGGCACCCAAGCAGTCTTACAAAACTATTATGGTGCATTACAAAAAAAACATGTTGCTATTATGTTGGTATATAAAGATTATTACAGGTATGTCTGCCCTTTTTTCAGATGATAGTTCTCCTCAATCAAGTGTGGCCATCCTGCTTCTACTTAACTATCTTCTGTACACGAGGAAAATTAGCAAGATACATGGAAAAGGACTGAACAAGCCTTCGAAACAGGAAATTCATTTCTTTCAAGTGAAACAGACATTTTGGCTGCGGTGCAGGAGATAAAACGGAAATATGTACGGTATGGTCCCACACTTCAGCCTTTTATAATTATGGTAGGGAGTTGTGAAGATATGAAACAGAGCACAGTAGTGATTAGTTGTGACTTTTCGATTATTTATGACTTTTAAGCAGCAGTTATAAAATTGTCAGTACTATAATAGTCGGCCTACTGTGGCCAGAACAGTTAAGGGGTTTTCTCAAGCTTAATTTTAATGGATGTAGTGTCTAAAACTGTTACCTAATCTAATACTCTTGCATTGTATTTTTTCTTAATTATTTTAATGCTGATAATATTGCAAGTAGGGCCTACTGTAACAGCTTTTGTTAAAGCATAATACTTTTATTTTAATGATGACAGTAGCTATAATTGCCTGTAATACTGTAGTTAATATTTTTGTATAGTATTTTTTAAGAGAGGGTTCCAGTCACGAAAAACTTCACATTCGTAACTGCTCCTCCCAAATTTTCAAATCCAATACAGCCACAACCGCTCAACCAAAATTTTTGAGATTTATAGCTAGCTCATTTAAACGATAGTATATTAATATTTAAAGGATAGTATATTTTTTAATATCTGGATAATTTAAATAAAATTATCCAGATATTCCAGTGATATCCTTCCCTTGATATCACAACCAATACAATTCATAAAAATAAAACTAATCATTATTTTTATATTTTATATTTCAACCTAAAGCGATATCAAAAATCTGATAACTGGAATCGATAAATAGTTTTTCTCTTTCAAATGAGCTATAAATCAAGACTTTGGTTGAGCAGTTGAGGCTGTGTACCAAATTTTAAAGTTAAAATTAGTCTTGAGGGAGGAGCAGGTAGTTGTGTAGGATTGGGACCCCCTCTTGAAACCAACATGTTTGCAGCAGTTATATAATTTTTTGTCAGTAATAGTTATGCTTAAGGGAATATTATTATTACAGCCATCATTATTATTAATTAAATGTTCTTGATTTGTACTTGTTTTAATTACAATTAATAAATTTGTTACAATTGGAGTCTCAAATATTTTATTTAGCCTATACATTCAAATTAACCGTTTATAGAAAATTTATTTATAGTAAATGAAATTCAGTGAAAAAATTACAAAAGTTTTAATAATGTTTTCATTACTTAAATAAGTCTTTGATTGCAGTTTTATCTTGGCATATACTATACTATTTATTAAATACTAGCTTTGACAATGAAGCATCTGGTACCCTTCAAAATGTTGCACTAGAAATTGTAAAAGTTTATAATGACGCATACTTGTCCTATTTTGTTCAAAATTTAACTTCTCAAATGTTTATATTTTTATAATGTTTGGTTGATTTTTAAATTATATAATATATCAGATAATCTGTTGTAATTATCTTCGAAGCTGTATTGAGTATTTTTAAAAAGCTAAAAATTTGCTAAATTTAATGTTCACTTTACTTGAAACAATCAAAATGAAAATAAGTCTTGTGGAATATGTCTATAATCATAATATTAAAAGCAAGAGCCAGCTTGGAACCAAAACCCATATCATCAAATTAGTCTTCTAATGAGATCAACCTTTTATTTTAGAAATGTTGAATTTTGCCACAATAGTTGTAGCCATAACACTACCTAGTTCCAGATCCGATCTGCTAGCAGCTACCACCTCTTTCTGCCTCGGCGTGTTGTGTAAAGTAAAAAATAAATCAGCCCAGAAGCGAACTGCAGATACAGTTCTTTGAATCACAACCCGCCCCTTGTTCCTATGTCTTATTTAGCATTTCAAACAAGCCAGTTTTTTAACGTAACAGTAACTCATTAACATAATTATGACGCTTTTGGTATAAATATAGTTAAACTAGCAGAAATTTAGGAAAAAAGATTTAATTATTGGATTAAGAATAAAATCAAAACTGGCTTAAACAGAAAGGTTGATACTGGAGCATTAGGGGGGAGTGTGATTCTAAGTCCTACATCTGTGGCCGATTTGTGGGCTAAATCAATTTTAATCGATGGAACCAACCTGATGACAACACGAGAAGAGGTCACTAGCTAGCTGGGGTCTGGAACTAGCCAGTACTGGGGCTACAACTATCAAGGGTGGAACGCACACCAGACGCAAAGAGAGGTGGCCACTAGCTTGCTGGGGTCTGGCACTAGACAGTAATGGGGCTGCAACCATCCAGGGTGGAACGACACCAGATACAAAGAGAGGTGGCCACTAGCTTGCTGGGGTCTGGCACTAGACAGTAATGGGGCTGCAACTATCCAGGGTGGAAAGACACCAGACACATAGAGAGGTGGCCCCTAGCTATCTGGGGTCTGGCACTAGACAGTAATGGGGCTACAACTATCCAGGGTGGAAGGACACCAGACTCAAAGAGAGGTAGCCACTAGCTTGCTGGGGTCTGGCACTAGATAGTACTGGAGCTGCAACTATCCAGGGTAGAACGACACCAGACACAAATAGAGGTGGCTACTAGCTTGCTGGGGTCTGGCACTAGACAGTAATGGGGCTGCAACTATCCAGGTTGGAACGACACCAGACGCAAAGAGAGGTAGCTGCTGGCTGGCTGGGGTCTGGCACTAGACAGTATTGAGTCTTTAACTAGTCAGAGTGGAACACACACCAGTCCAGTATGCTTGCTACCTCAAGAATTAAGGATATAGTAGTGACGTCATTAAGTTATGACATCACAATTACAGCCAAAGATGGCTTGTGGCGCACACAAGATGTGGCTGGAGTCCTTACACTAGCCAAGGCTGGTGGCAGCCTCAAGAATGGCATCCGGCAAGGTAAGCACAAGATTTAATGAGGTTCCCTCTTTATTTCTGTTGTCTACCACTAGACTTTTTTCTCAGTGCAGCACATAACGTCTATACAACGTCTATATAAGGGCTTGCAAGTTACATTAACGTCTAGGTAAATATTCGTACATCTATTAGACATCTGCAACATCATGTCAAAAAGACATCTAACGCGGATGTCAAAATGGCGTCAATTAGACGTTGTCGTAAGTAGGATACCCCGAGATTCGGGACAAAATTGACTTTTGTCCTTTACCATGACCTTGAACTTGACCTTTCACGTGATAGACCACGTGATTGGTGACGTCATCAAGATAGCGGCGTCCACGTGTGTTTTGGCGGGTATTTGACGTCATCAAGATGGCGGCGCCCACGAGAGCACGTGTTCTAACCTAACTTTTTCCGACCACGTGTGTTTTGGCGCGCTTTTTGAATTTTACCGCCTTTTCTCCGGGCTGTTGACGTCATCAAGATGGCGGCGTCCACGTGGGAATGTGTAGTTTGATTGTTCGCTACCAGATAGTGTTATAAAAATGTTACTGCTGTTGCCGGGATTCGAACCCCGGTCTCCGAGTTGGTGTGCTTTCGCACTGACCACACGACCAAGACGCTGTTGTCCGGTCTTAGTTATTATTGTGTATAAGTGTCTTTGATTGGCATATTTATCTCTGAAGGGTCAAAAAGGTCAATCTGATTATTTCTCTTGCCAGCACCCATGTGGCCACGTGTTCTAACCTAACTCTTTTCGACCACGTGTGTTTTGGTACGCTTTTGGCGTCATGGCAGCGCCCCGTGTGACCATGTGTTCTGAACTTTCGCGCGTTTTTCGATCCAAAATGGCTGCGCCCATCGGACCACATGTCCCAACCACACTTTTGGCACATTTTTTGTCATCAATATGATTAATATATTATAAGTTATACATATGAATTCATCGTTATATGTTTTGTATGTAATGTAAATTATGTCACGCTGACCCCCCAGTACTTTCATAATACCTCCCGTACTCATGGTGCATGTAATACTATATAAAGTGTGTTAGATTTCTTAAAAACTTTTAAAAATACCTAAAAATGTTGATATCTCGAAAACGGTAAGTCCTACGCCAGTTTTGAGGCCAAAAATCATCTACTACGTAGTGTAGGTGCCCCCCAGGCGGTACTGACACATATGACAGGTCTTAACTAGTATGTTGCGGGTTGCATCTTGAAAAATGAAGGGGCAACCAGTGTGTAAAAATTCAAAAAATCATATCTCCCGAACGGTATGAGCTATCGAAGTGAAATTTGGTATATGGACACACATAAGCAAAGGCAAAAAAATAAAGGTACCTGACATGTGTTATGCGGATAAGCATCCGAGAAAATGAAGGGGCTATATTTTAAAATTGTATATTTCAGGAGGTAATTGTCAGATATAAACCAAACTCGGTATACGGGTATATAGTAGCCTAACCTACATATTAAAGTGAGCGCTGCGGGTTGCATCACACAATTGAAGGGGCTAAAAATATATATTTCCGACCATGTGTGTTTTGGCGCGCTTTTGGCGTCATGGCGGCGTCCATGTGAAGTCTGCTGCCTTTTCCCCCAGCGTTACCAACTTATGTGCATGTAGAGTGTAGTCTATAGATTATTACGTAACGTTTTGTGGACACCCACGTAGTAGGACCATCTTTATTATTTTTCTCACAGTGTTACCAATGTACTGTCACACCCTGGGAGATTTCTCCCGTACCCTCCACAGCACTATCAACTGTTCTGTACATTTGCGATTTTTCTTGCAGTGTTACCAAAGTATGATATATTGTCATACACCCTGTTGCGTGAATAAGAACGAGATTTGTTTGGTAATAACAGTAAGTTATTTATTTAAAAACAAGTGTAAACTGATACAAATTTCAAACGATTCTATTGTGAAATTGAAATGCTGTATGGTTGTACTCCTTCGCCGGGTAGTACGAACAGCCCGTAGCAGTCCTTCGCCAGTCGCTCCAGTTCGGCATCCTCCAACGCCTCGCCGAATTCGGACGGCAGGAAGACTGAGGTGGTTAGGTCATCCCCCTGGATGTCGAGGACGACAGCAGCTCTACCGAAGCGTGTTGCAACTCTCCGTGCCCCGACGATGATTTTACCTAGTTAGTGACCTTGAAAAATTTAAGCCCCCTCAATAATTGCATAACTGTGGCCATTTCGACTGCTGCCCTCGCTGAGGTAAGACATCTCAGCTCTTTTACCATAACCTCAATTTCAAGCATAAAGACTTAGAATGTCTAGCCTTACTGCTTTTGTATTTAACAACCAACCAGTAATGGTGATATTTGATAGGGAAAATAGCCCCTAGTTCAAAGGGAAAGATGTAGCTGAAATTCTTGGTTATGCTAGACCTAGAAAAGCAATAAATGACTACGTTAAATCAAAGTACTGTAAGACACCACCGGAAATAGGGAGCACCGATTCGGTGCTCCCTTTGAACACCCTACCTCATACAGTATTTATTAATGAACCCGGTTTATATCAGTTAATTTTTTCATCCAAACTTCAAATTGCTGAAAGATTTCAAGACTGGGTATTTGAAGAGGTTTTACCTTCTATTAGAAAACGTGGAGAATATAAACTAAGACAGGAAAATGCTGAACTGTTACAATCTCTTTCAAAGTCTCTTCAAACTAACTATCAACTTAATCAAATGCACTCTGAGATGAAAGCTGCTAATGATATAATTTGTAAAGAAAACCACACTCTAAATAAAACTCTAAAAGAATAGGCACCAAATGTGGCCGTGTTCCCTGCTACCAGGAACACGGAACACACCAGGAACTGTGTTATGTTTCTGGGGGGGGGGTTTTAATCTAGCTCATGTTTTTTGTGTTTTGATTAGAGACACCCTTCCAAAAACTCATGGAATGTGTGAGTACAAGTGCATCCGCACAGCAAAGAGAAGTTTCCAAACAGCTCTAAAAAAGGCAAAAAATGAGGGCTTTGTGCCTTTTTTATCAGATCCCCTGTCCCTAACGGTATTAACATTTTAAATAAGGCAAAGGAATTCATGGACAACAGTGGTATGTACTATGAGACTGCCTTTAATAATGTATTAACTCCATACAACTTTGTAAATGTAATTGAACTTATCATGAAACATAATTAAAGTAACCCACTGTGTGAGTGTGAATCAAAGGTTTAGTAGATTGAGGCGCCCCAACCTGAGGAGGGTTTGGGCTACTCCTTTGAAAAACCTGGTGTGAGTGTGAAACAAGGGCTTAGTAGACCGTGGCACCTAGAACTTAGAAAATTCTAGGTTACACTTTCAAACAGCCCAGAGTGAATGAAGGTCCCTGGCGCGGTGTAAAAGCCCGTAAACCTGAATGAAGGTCCCTGGCGCTGTGTAGAAACCCGTAAACCTGAATGGTAGGGCAAAGTTGATAGTCTGGCTCCTGGGTCATTCAATCAAACTGCCCGGTGGGGTAAATTAATTATAGTGTAAACACGTGGAGGAGGCAACTAGCTTATTTTTGGAAGGCCTTCACAGGTCATAGCGGTGGCGGGGTTACGACTATTTAATAAAAAAAACCTCTTTCTTTGGTTTGCTCAGTTAGTTTGGTTGCTGGTTTGTTAGTTTTGTTTTCTGGCGTAAAAATTATTTTTTCAGTGTTCCGACACGGGAACAGGCGACATACAATTGGCCATGTGAAAATCATGGATTTTCAAGGTTGTTTCCACAAACATTCAACGACTGTCTATTCAATTCGGACATTGCAAAAATGCAAGCTGCTGGAAATTGTTGCCGCTTTAAGTCAAGGGGCATATCGTTTGGAGTCATTTGGATACGTGGAATAAAAACGTCTTCACCTTTGTAGTTTTTTTTTTGCGGAATCGTTGCCTCAATTATGTTATTAATTAATTTTTTCACCATCAGCTGAAAGAATTAATTAATAATAAAATTAAATCATCAAAAACTCATTAATTTTTTTTCACCGTGCCATTACAAATAAGTAGTGAGTTAATGCTCCGCAACACAATAATTACTGAACCGACTTTTAGCTGAACGGATATCCATTATATTAGCTGATATCACATAAACCATTTCATTCGGTTTTATCCTCTTAACCAACCAAATAAGGATGTGTGTGTGTGTTGCAACCCGCGTTTTTGCCATTCTACTGAATACATCCCACAATGCGTCTCGCCGAATGTGCAATGCTCAACAATAAAATCCATGAGTAACTTTGATTTTCTTTTAAAAACTCTTGTGGTAATATGGCGATCAGTGGGATATTGGCCAGGAAATAATTCTTGTAGAATTCTGACCAATTTGATTTGCACGTGAACGTAATAAACAAATCTGGTGTACCATAATGACGTACATCCATCTTAGCATCCTGAGCGTACTCATGCGCATATGACGCAGCATCCGACGTATGTTCCTGGGAGAATAGTCACTCTGCCGTCATTAAATGCATTTCCATCAGTACTGGTAGCATCCCGAAGGTGTATGTATTCCACGGAACGGAGTTTTGCCTGGTTCAACCTGATATGCCAATGGTGTGAATTGTAGTTGGCCACTGGTGAAGTACATTACAGGGGCTTTATTTTTAAACCTAAAATCATTGCAACTGTTGACACACAATGTCAATGAGCCAATAACAACTATTGGCAATAAACTGTAATCGATCGTCGCGTTGTAATTAATTGAATGCAGCTCAATGGGGATTGAATGCAAGATCTCTTCGTTGATGGTTTAGATTAAATAAAGCACATTCTTCTTCATTTCGAGACTCTTTTTGTTTGTCATTTTGACTTGCCCGAAAGTGTCCTACAATCACAGCCCTGCGTTCTCTACGGCCCAGGTTGTTGCGTCGAGGATAACGTGGCATTTTCAAGAATCAGAATAATACTGAATCAATGTTATATTTAACTTAAAATATAGGCCTAGTCATGATTTTGGTGAACTGTGAACTCAAACACTTCTCAACCTCTCTGGTTAAATGAAAAACTGCAGTTTTTCACACACTCATATAAGGCTTGCATTATTAATTTTTCCAAAACCAAACAAAACTATGAGGATTTGTCTTCATTTCTGAACATCCTAAAAGGTTAGTTAGATAAAAATGTAGATTCACGTGTCATGTAATCAAAATTCTTCATAAAAACTTTAGATTAGACCTTTTAATTTCACAAAATCCTTGAACTAAAAAAGTAAATAATCCAAGTGTAAATAAATAAACACATACTTCAAATTCACATTTGTTTACATGCCAACATATGGTTATGATTTGAATTAGTTCTCCAGTTACTCCAACAGAATGCATACTGGTCAAATAACTTTAAGGGCCAGTAAAATTCTGAGAGTTTGACAGCTCGCAGGATTATGGGTGAGGGCTCAAATTAAAGGTCTTGGTCCCAGGGGGTCGGGAAAAATATCAGATTATGTCCAAATCTACCAGAAAATGAGAAATAACGAAAAATATCTTCCATTTAAAATGCATTGGGATTGTAAAACGTCTGCTTTGTTTACATTAAACATGTGGTGCTAATGCTTGATTCTAAGCCATAAGGTATATGTTGACATGTGGGATTTATTTCAAAATGCAGCTAACTATGCACGTTCAATGTACTATAACAAAAAATATTTTAAATTAAAGATTTTCTGATTTTATAATAATTAAGGGTTTGAGTTTTTTCATAGTTTAAAATTACAAAAAGTTAAGTATGTTTGTTTAGTTTATGTTATAACGATGCAGATTTAATACCAAATTATCTATATATTTAATTACGTAAGGGAAATCTTTGCGCCAAAATTGTGGGCGTTTGTAAGGTCGCAGGATGATGGGAGGGGGCTGAAATCGAAGGTCTCCATCACAAGGACTCGGGGAAAATACTGAAATTGATTTAAGTTTACTATAAAATGAGAAATAACGTAAAATAGCTGTAATTTAAAAACATTGTGATGTAAAAAGGTCTGCTTTGTTTACTTAAAACCAAATGCTAGGTATAATCATTATGTTGTGGATCAAAAAGCCTATTAACTAAGAAGGTATTTTGTACTATAGTGAAGGATTATGCTTAGGGGCTATTAGCCCCTTCAAGCCTCTAGTACAATACTATTTTTCTAGAGACCGTTGTATTGAACCACAACGGGCTCTGAATCTAGTAGGAAATAGGTAAATTTCTATATCTCCCTTACTTCTCAACATATTTTATTAATACTTGGTTTGTGGCTTCATCTTGATGAATCCAATGTATTTAAGTCAAAAATCCCCCAAAAGTTCCTTTTTTATGGCAGAAAACCTGGATACTCATTCCCCATGTTATGATTAAAGGAAATGAAAAAAATCTCTTCATTATTCCATACATATTTTGATAAAACTTGGTATATGGCTTTTCTCAGTTAAGATCTATTAAATATTGAATTGAATTGACTGGAACTGTGGGGTGTCTTGTAATCTAGCTACTCGGAGGTCACGAATTGTGAAAAGTTATGAGCGATAGCTTGTGCACGGGGTGTTCCTTAGTGGGAATTAACTTCCGCATTATTGAATATCCCCGTTGCAGCAGACCCGCATACTCAGCGAATTTCAAATGCAAAACACAACATATTTCAATCCAACATAGCGAGATTTGACATGTTTTTGTAATCTCCATAAGAATAAAATGGTGAATGAATAAGCAGGTTTGCTGCTGCAGGTATGTTAAAACTGAGTGGTTTCAATTCAATGTTTAGTAGATCTGAAATAGAAGAAGCCATTTACCAAGTTTTATTAAGATATTTTGAGGAATAAGCAAGATATAGAATTTTGCTTATTTCCCATAAAGTTAACATAGGGACAACGTACGTACTGTGTTTACCACTTTCAATATCTCGGTAACCAATGGATATAGAGCAGTGATTCAAAATACTAAATTGTTTGGTTTTTGAGCTGAATGCAATGGTGCTAACAAAAATTGCATTAGTTTTATTTTTCTATGTAAAAAACTAAAAAAAACACTTTTGGGGGGCTTACCCCCCTTTACCCCCCCTTCCGGTGGTCCGATCGGGCTGATTTACGAACTCGTCCGAGTGATTACCACTTTACACGTCTCTACCAAATTTCATTACGATCGGACCATTTTTACGGCCACTATCGTGCTAACAGATATATATATATATATATATATATATATATATATATATATATAAATTCGAACGAGTGGTGTTTTTTGCTTCTGGGGGCTGCAAAACGAAAAGTTATCATGGTCTGGGGCTTAGGTCTTACCATGAGTTCTACGGTAATAGCTTCTTCCTTATAGGGGAAATTCGCTAAAACTACGTTCAGAACCGTCTTTATAATTAGACCAGTTTATTATTGTTAACCGGGAAATTGTGGTTCGGATCCCATGTTAAAAATGTAGGTCCCTTAGTTGCCATTGGCTGTCGGGCTATTAATCAACAGTCCTGTCTAAGGAATATGTCGGCTTTAGTCAGTAACAAGACTACAAGATCGCGCCACAATCATCTTTCACTCATCTGTCATGCATACTTGGCTTAAAATACCTACCTGGGTAGGTTGCCATTTCAAGCAATTCAATGTAATGTTAAAACACCCAGTTTTAACATACCTGTTTCAGCAAACCTATTGGAACCTATTGGACCTGTTTCATTCCCCATGTTATTCTTATTGAGATTGCGAAACCTCGTCATATCTCGTTATGTTGGATGAACATTTTTTTGCTTTTGAATAAATTTGCTGAGTATGCAGGTCCGCTGCAACCAGGCGCTGGCATTGCTCCGAAAGTCTTAAGGGTAATGCCACACACGGCGATTTTCACCGCGCGATAATAATCGCGGCGAGAAAAACCGCCAGGGGGTGTCACACGTGGAGCGTTTTAAATCGCGAAACCGCGGCGGTATTTGTCAGCTGTTCTGTACAATTGTTATTTGTATTTTATAAATGTCAAATGTTATATGTTTGTTTTTATCCTAGCATTCATGAGTGTTGTCCATTTTTGCATTTTTAAGGTTAAGAATAAAAAATTACATCAAGATGAACTGTTATTCAAAGTTTCAAACTTTAGCTGCAACAGCTCTGTATGTAGTTAGGCGCCGTCGGAGAAGAAACCGGCAACGAAAGTGGTGGGTTCATCCCCTCATAGAGAATCGGAAGCAAGAAGGAAAGTTTGCTCTCTTCCACAACAAACTTAAAAGGTTTCCAGAGAAATGTTTTGAGTATTACCGAATGTCAACATCATCTTTTGATCTACTGCATTCCAAAATCAAAAGTAACCTAACTAAGAAAGACACTTTAATGCGTGACTCAATAAATGTAGAGGAAAAACTCGCAGTAACATTGAGGTACGTTTTAATAAAATACATTAACATAAATAACTAAAACGTTGATGGACTATTCAACCAGTAGAACTATTAAAATCAATTATAATCGTCCAATGATATTATTGAATTTTCGTCGTCGTCCAATCGAGGGACGGGAGAAAAAAACAACATTGGACTCCTCGCACGAACTGGAGAGATCGTACGGGAAGTCGTCGATGTAGATGGGGTCGGAGCTATTCTCCGGTTGTACGACCTAATGTTTTGTAAAGTCTTGATCTGGAAGTCCAGTTTGTCATCTGAAGACATTTGCTTCATGTATGGGAGGAGAGAAATCAGGAACATTTCATCAGGGTCTTTCTGAGAAGTCGAGCAACTAGGAACGTTTTTTTTTAACACTGAAATCAGCTCTTTTTCAAAAATATCCTGATGCCTTCTCTTTTTCCCCACGGGAGCAGTAGATGTAGTAGGAGTCCCCAAAAAGCCAATGCCATTTGTTGTGAGTGTGTGTTGTGTGTGTGTGGAGGTCGTCGTTGTTGATGAACGTTCACAATTTTGAGTTTCACTTCGTCCCACCTCATTCATATTTCCTGATGTCCTGTAAAAATAAAAAAATATATAAACCTTTTTAATATATAAAAAATATATTAAATATTTAAATATATACAAATATATAAATATTGCTCAATTCGGATGAATGTAAGTGTTTTTATTAATTAAGTGGTAATAACGTAAAAAAATACAATCTCTTTTATCATATTTTTAATGTAATGTATGGTAATGAAATTCTGATAAAGGTAGATTCATTGTTTTTATCTATATTTTCAACATTGTATGTAATTATTAAACATATTTAGTAGAAATATGGAATATTTAATATAATTCCGCAATAATAAATATCCAGAAATTTTACTTACGGCCTCTTCTGCATGGGTTCCTGAAGGAAAGACATTTGTTTTTGGTAAATGTACGGTTTTTTCTTTGAAGTAGAGCTTCCACTTTTGTTGCTTTCTTGTAAGTCTTTCATGCTCTTGCTATAAGAATCTTTAAGGTTTTTCCACCGCTTTTGTATTTCTTTCCCTGAAATTATGATTAAATATAGAATAATCACTGCACACTAAATATTTAATTTAAAATAATTAAGAACTTTACTTTTTAAATAAACAATGTTGGTACGCAATTTATTTTCAACATTGATTTACTTCACAGGTATCTTGGAACGGGCTGCTCGATGAAATCCCTGCACTTTGAGTTTTTACTGGGACGCGCAACAATTTCAAATATAATCGAAGACACTTGTAAGGCAATATGGGATGTCTTACAACCAGAGTACATGCCAGTCCCAACAAAGGAAGATTTCGAAGAAATTGCACTGAATTACGAGAAGACTAATTTCCCCCATTGTATTGGCGCACTCGACGGCAAGCACATACGTCTTGTAAAGCCCTACAATAGCGCCAGTGAGTTTTTCTGTCACAAACAATTTTTTTCTTTTGTTCTTATGGCCGTAGCAGACAGCGACTACTGCTTTCGATGCATTGACGTGGGTGGGTACGGCCATGATTGTGATTCAAATCATTTAAAAGGTACACAATTTGGAAGAGCAATTTATAATGGAAGCTTGCCTTTTCCGGACCCCGAACCGTTGTCAAATCGACCAAATAGTAGTAATGTGCCATACGTGATTATAGCCGATGAAGGGTTTGGTCTGAGCAAACATTTAATGCGCCCATTCCCTAACCAAGCCCTTACACTACCTAAAAAGGTTGTCAATTATAGACTGTGCAGAGCAAGACGTATGGTAGAATGTGCATTCGGCATTCTTGCTAACAAGTGGCGGATTTTCCACCGGGCTTTGGACGTCAACATTGACACAGCAGAAAGCATCACGAGGGCATGTTGTGTTCTTCATAATTTCGTTCGACGTAATGACGGATACCGATTTGAAGATACACTAACATGTCCTCTGGAATCCATACAAAACACAGGAGTGAGCGGTCAAAACAGAGGTTTCGATGTCAGAAACAAATTTGTTGAGTATTTCTGCTCAAGCGAAGGATCAGTTCCCTGGCAACTCCAGTATATAATGGGGAAAGAGATCAACTGATAGGCCGAGGATTCCTTAAAACATGGAGGCTAGATTAATTTGTTATTTAGCATTTTTAATTTGAATAAAATTATTGCTTAAGTTGTTCATAATTGATTTTTTTTCTGTGTTGAAAAGGATGAAAAACAACATAAAACTTAATATGTACAGTTAGATTTTTTTAAACTAGAAGCTGGCAGGACAAAGTGGAATATCTTAGACAATGCACTTCTTTTGTCTGAAGTAAAATCATCTGTTTCTGTTTACCTTGTAATGCATTTGTTTACTATACAAAAAATAAACAAAAGTATAAAATGGCTTAGAATATTGCTTGTTTTTATTAAACCTAACCTCAACATTTGACAAGTAGACACACGTGATTTTAATACAAACAAAGAGGTTCATTGCCAAAGACATTCCACCTCGTCCTAGCCGCTTCTAGTTAAAAAAATCTAACTTGTACTTACGTCTTTAATAATTGTACAAAATACATTATGTGGTTACTTTGTGTGTATATCTGTCTATTGGTTGCGGGTAAACGCAAAAAATACTGAACTAATTTAGCTAATATGTACAAAAAGGTACTCGGCCAACATAGGTCGATCGGCCTAAGGCTCCCCGTTCCCGGCGGTCATGCTCCACAACGTTAAAAGTTCCAACGTTTATCTTTTACAATAAAAAGTCGAAAATCTAAATACTGAGAACAGCAACTGTGGATGCTTAAATATTACAGCTTAAATTAATGCAGAATCAAGAGTAGGTTTTTCAACGTAGTCGAATTCAAAATCCATTGACGGCGGATTAATTCATTCTAACTCGTGCGAATAATGGGTACAGCGACAAGTTATGTTTCAAATAGCCCATAACATTTTAAGTAGATACTGTATATTGACATTTCACATTACCGATGTATAAAATACTACCGACAAAAATTTTAAACATTATTGTTAAAAATGTTATACTCCGTAGTACACCTAAACGTTTTTTGTTTCAATTCAATTCAATAATATAACAATTAAAAACATATAACATTAAATGTAAAAAAAAAACACTTACCTATAGCATTACGCACCCCAATGGGCAACGACATCCATTGATCTGCGCCGATAACTTCCATGGCCACATTTCTCCACGCTTCAGCTTTCAAAACCCGGTTCTTGTAGTCTTGACATTTCGTGTTGTAGATGCAAGGATATTTTTCTATCTCCATTATTATCAGTTCGCTGTCTAAATATTCTAAATCAAAAACCTCGTTGTTTCCGTCCATTATGAAAAATGCGTTTAAACGAACTATAAAAGTAAATATAATTTAAACGATTTAGCGTACGAACTCTATGGATTTATCCGCGACTGTTGTAAAAAACAGATGGTAGGGTAAGCTGATAATTACGCAAGAAAAGTAGTGCAAAAACCAAATCGCCATGGCAACCACGGGCGGGAATTTCATTTCAGCGGTTTTTCCAGTCCAGTGTGGCACCCTCCATTTAAATCATGTGATTATGCTTCACAGGCGGCAAAAACCGCGCAACAGCTGCGGGAAAAACCGCCGTGTGTGGCATTACCCTAACTCCGGAAGGCACTGCTCCGACACTTTTTCGGAGGACCCTTAACACTTAACAGGTCTAATTAGATTATATGTTTAATATATTCACCCAGTTTGAATATGATCAATCTATTTTACGAGAGATATCTTTAAGAAAATAAAACAGTGTAAATGTATATAGATGTCAGCTGTATATGTATATATGCATGTGTAAAATAATTAGAACGGATGATGTTTTAGGGGTCTGGAGACATCAAAAAGAAAAGTTATATTAGCCTTGGGGCCTAGGTTTTACTACAACTCATCCTGGAATAGCTTATTCCTTATGTGATGGTTGGGTGGTTTGACCTTTGTAAAGAGGAAGTATATTTGAGCATGTTGCGTGAGTAGACTAGAATTGGTATTAAACAAGCTCTTGTCATGCTGACTGGCTGGCAGCTCAGGCTTTAAATAGGTCAGGTAACAAGAGGCTGGGGGTCATTTGCTTAGGAGGGAGTTTTGGGTGTGTGTTGGAGGACCGAGGGGCCTCAAGGCACGTGACCCATTAGGCCAGGGCCCACGTAAGTAATCTTAGTTTTTCATTTCTTTACAATTTAAAGTGAAGGTCTTTATATTCATACAAATTCCAGACTGCTCACCCTTTGAGTTTCTCTTTAACTGAATTTAATATTTTTAATATCTTTAGCTTGTTTCCAACACTTAAAAGTAATAATGTTTTTTGTTTTTGAGTTTTAATTGCTTTAAAATCTTATTTTGAAAAGTATTCCATTTGTTTCGAGCACTTTGTTTAGCCTGATAATAAATGTACTTAAATTTCAGCGAACATGTCTCTTAGGTGTATTTGTCGGAGCTACGTTCCCAATGTGATCGTTTACTCCTTAGTTAACAGCCAACGGGGGGGGGGGGGGTTCGTACACATCACACTTACAGGGAAATAAGCTAGCATGAAAAGAAGTTTCTATTTTCAATTTGCAGCGCTGCCCATAGACTTTTCCATAGAAATAAAAAAGTAGTGTATATTTTAGAAAATGTTATGTTCTTTATTTTGCAAATCATTGTTTGTCACATAAAATTTACGGTTTTTTAGTTATAAGTAAAAATACGTAAAAGATCAGATTTTATGCATTATTTTGCACTTTTGACAATGTTCCATCACTAAATTTTATTAACAAATATCGAATTTGGATTCAACGCCCCTAAAGCATAAGGAACATCAAAAATCAAACTTAACCCGACACTTTCCCCTGAAGGGGTTTTTGAATTCTGCGCACATGTGGTTAATTACCGGGGTTTGTTCAAACAATTTTATGGTTAACTGCGCGATTTACTTCACCTAAAGCCTACCACGTACTTATTGTAGTGTTGATCGTACAGAAAACACAAAGTACATCTTTTGTCTTGCACCTTATATTAATTAATTTTAATATTATGTTCAATTTCCAGGTTCACTTGAAGGACTTGTGGACTTTAGGATGGTTGTGGTTGCGATGGTCCATCATTCTGGTCACTCTGATGGTTCGTATTACGTTATATTTATCCGTGGCACCCCGGCAGTCGACGAGGGAGGCTGGTGCCAAGCGGCTACGTGGCTACCGACCGCACTCTTGGCTGCTAGGGGGAATAGCCTGCAATTGTATTTTTTATGTTCCCTATTTTATCATACTGAAGTTATTTTTCTACCTCATTTAGTCTCTAAAATTCTAGTTTAGACAAAAAATGTAAGTTAAAAATTTTGTTTTAGGTGAGTTGTAGGTTTTAACGAGTATCTCATAAGCTATTGTTAGGAGTGATAATCGGCAATGAAGGAATTTAATTAAACCTGTTAACCACGTAACCCTTTACAGACCGTAGTGGTGCAAACTAAAAAAAGCCACAGCACACCTTTAAATTTCCAAATACACTATTATACTGAAAAAATATTGTGATTATAACAGCGTTTGTTACTAAACATCGATACTTCACAGCACAACCTACTTCCTACATATTGAAGTACGCTTGCATTTCCAAATCACGAGAAACAGTATAATTAATAAACTCACCATAACCGCAGTTGGCCTTAACCCGTGTTTGAAAAATGTTGACTAACGAAAAGAAACTTTAGGCCCGTGAGATGAGCTATATTTTTCGTTCCGCCATACTGTTCATTATACAGGGTGTTCTTTAAAATGCAACCCATTTTTAAAATCAAATAATACATATATAAAGATAAAATCAGTACTGTTTTGGTAATCTTTGCATTTTATACAGCATATTATTTTTGATCACATGTTTTGGTTAAATTATGTGTTCAAACATTTTTGCCATTGACATTTATACAAAGTTATGTTCTTTCTATCTAATTCCTGATCATGTTTTGCAAAGTGCCTCTTTGAAATTCTTGTAATAATTTAGTTATGTTTGTTTTGAGGTGCTGAATATCCTGTGAATTGTTTTCAAAGGCCTTACTTTTTATGTATTCCAGAAGAAAATAACATAATGGGTGAAATCCGGGGATCTTGGGAGGAATAATCATTCACTGATAAAATAAAATTTTGGGTTGCGTTTAAAAAAAACACCTTGTATAACACTATACTTCAAAAAACAAAAATGTTACAAATTGTTTACCTTTACAAGATTTATTCCGCAACGTAGGGTTAGTATACAATGATACATGCCTTCATCTTGCATTTACTACTTAATACAATCGGCTGTTTTTCTGTTTCATTTGTTTTAGTGTTGTTTTAGTGTATTTGGATAACAAATTGTAATTATTAAGTATATAATGAATAACTGTATAAAAAACGCATATAAACGCATTGAACATAGAATGGTAAAATATTAGCAAGTTCCACGACCGACAACAACTCAACGATGAATTACAATCTATACAATCGATAACACTATCGACGCCGACGTTCACACGAGTAAAAATGAACAGCTGACGTCCTCGACATCAGCTGATTCTTCTTAGCGCCTTAGGGTAGAGAAGAGCTTCTTTAGCCTTACAAAACATGTAATGAAAACTGCCTTTTCGCTGCGGTATAGCAAAAATATATAATTTAAATGTTTAATACTTTTACTTGTATTATAAGATTGCAGTACCTAAATAAAACTATAAATTATTACTACTGCTGCTGCTGCTGTTGAATGCATATGCTTACCATAATTTTCCAAAACAATGCACAGAAAGTTATTAAAAAACCGCACTGCTTGAGTATTATATGCTTGGATTAAGATTTGGTTCTAAAGGTACTCTGTTAGAGAGGTTTTTGTTTCATCAAATTTGTTTTTCAATGCCAGTGGCAGCGGTCCAACCAGGGCCGTGTTACTATCAATTGACTTCGCTCGGTAAAAGTTGTTTTATCTTTACGTAGCCCATTGCTTTTATAAGCTTAAAATAACATAAACCTATAAAAAATATTACTTCCCACTTTTCACATTTTATATCTGTGTACGAAACAACCTATAAATAACCAGATGTAACCAGCCAATTTAAGTGGATACGGACGGCTCTCCCTTGGCTCCTTGCAACAGAAACATATGCATTTTTCCCCCTACCTAACCACTTTGATTTTATTGAGCACCTATATACGGATTTCTCCCTCTTGCCGTGTTGGAATGCTTGCAAATATTTTTGGATACAACTGTACAATTCCCTAAACCAAAGTAAAACTTATTGACAGCATTTAATAATTTTGCACCCCCTATGGGGTGCACTGAATGTGGAATTTACATTAAATTATAGTATTATAAAAACTACTTTACGAAGATCGACATCTTTACCGAGCGCATCAATGCCTCCAAAGATAATGTTGAAGAGAATAATACCTTGAAGTGACTCCGGAGTGTTCTCGGTCTCCCGTTTTTGGATTTTAAGGGGGCAAGTACGTCGTTTGTAAAATATTTAATGCCCAAATCACTCATTGATGCCAGAGGGAGACGATTTGCTGACCTTCTTGTGGATACGATATGGAAGACGGAGTTATTTTTCCACCTAAACCTGGGTATCTTTTCAAAATCATAAAGTTAAAATTACACCTATTTTAATATTAAATTGAAACACTCCCAACAAAATATGTTCACCTTTAATGGGAGCTGCTAAATACGTAAATTTCGATTGTACAATGAATGATGAATATTGCACTGGAAAGGCCACGGAGACTGTCTGGAAAGCCTAAAGGAAGGCCACAAAGAACTCAAACGTACAAGAAAAAACTATTTCAATGGTGCAATGTACCAAAGGCGTTTCTCTCGATTGCATGCAAGAAGTACGATTAGTGCATCATTGGTGACCGAAACTTAATTTTATGTGAGAAATAATTGTATTATTATTCAATAGCTTTAGAGTTTTGTAAAAAAAAACAATCCAGTCTTAATTTCGTGTTACGTGAAATTATACAGCATATACCACTTAGTAATTGATGAAAATTAATAAACCAAATAATTTTTTTTTATTTATTTGACTTTACAATCTGTTCTATGCTAATGTGAACAATTAGTAAATATTATGTAGGTTACAATGTTAGTAATAGAAATTTATCCTCAGTTTACAAAACGAAAAGGCAAGTCCAAGATTGAAGACCTCTTCAGTCTGTAAACAGTGTCTGTATTGTCGAGTAGGTTCAAGGCTAGGTGATTAGGGTGGTTTTCTAATTTTTCAATGTAATTTTCATTCACTAAATCTCGTGATCTCTTCTTTCACTGTAGGTATTTTAAAGTCTTCATGTAAGGTCCTGTCGGAAACATACCAAGGTGCGTTGGCGATCTTGCGTAATAATTTTGACTGGCACCTTTGAATTATTTCAATGTTAGAGACACTTGCAGAACCCCAAAGCTGCACACCATATGTCCAAATAGGTTTCAAAATAGTCTTATAGAGAAGCAATTTATTTTCCAAACTAAGTTTTGATTTAGATCCAAGGAGCCAATTCATCCGATTAGTTTTTAAATTAAGTTGCTGTCTTTTAGTCCATATGTGGGTTTTCCAAGTTAATTTGCTCTCTATATGAATACCTAAATACTTCACTTCGGTCACTTCAGATGGTTGTGTATTATTTATCGTTACCGGTGGGCAAGAATTCAGGTTTAAAGTGAATGTAATGTGAACAGATTTATTTTCATTAATTTTGAGTCTCCATGTCCGAAACCAATCTGTGATCGTATCTAAGCTTCGTTGCAAATTATTAGAAGCTTGAGCTGGGTCCTGATGAACGGACAAAATTGCAGTATCGTCCGCAAAAGTAGCAATTTCGGTAGACATATCTCCTGGGAGGTCGGAAGTATAGAGAATATACAAGAAAGGCCCCAGAACACTGCCCTGGGGAATTCCAGACTGTATAGGATGCAGATCAGTAAGGATGTCTTGATATTTAATTTGAAATGTCCTGTCTGTAAGATAAGATTACAAAATAGCAAAAAGGGAATTTGGTAGGTACTACATCTTAATTTTATACAGTAAGCCAGGATGTCACACTTAATCAAACGCCTGGCTTACATCTAGGAACGCGGCTGAACAATAAGATTTATTTTCTAAACATTGTCGTATCGTCCCAACAACCCTGTGAACTTGTTCTATTGTGCCGTGTTTTCTTCTAAAACCAAATTGATGGCCGGACATTATGGCATCCTCATCAATCATTGTTTGTATCCTAGTGAGAAAAAGCTTTTCAAAAACTTTGGATATGACAGGTAAAAGACTGATAGGTCTGTAAGAGGTCAGTTGAGTGATAGGCTTTCATGGTTTTGGAATACAATTACTTGAGCTCGTTTAAATTGAGCTGGAACATATTCTAGACTCAACATAGCATTAAATAAAAAAGTTATAAAGATTATCCCTTTCCTCGGAAGTTCTTTCAGTAGTTTACCTGTATTTAAGTCATAACCAGGAGATTTGTGGGGACTTAAGACGTCATGTATTACAGATCGCACTTCAGATGGTCTGATTTTTTCCATCGGGAAATCAAGCTGTAGTGGAGAATCCAAAAACTCTTGTATGTCATTATCGTTATTAACAGTGGCCAAGTTTGGTTTGAAAACATTTGAAAAGTATTGTGCAAAGGTTTCTGATTTTTCAGTGTTACTCTTTGCCCAGCTTCCATCGGACTTTAAAATAGGCGGAATCGGTGTCTTGGGTTGTTTTAACCTTTTAGTAGCTTTCCAAAGTGAGTAGTCCGTTGCTTCGGTAGGTGACAGAGATTGGGTATACTCCGCAAACCACTGGTTTTTTATGCATATATATTGTCATCATCCAGAAAATATGTGTAATTATATTTTTCTCAGTTGTATTCCACCCAGTCTCACTTCACATAATTACATTTACATTCAATTACAACTTTTACAATTATTTTGCACGCATGCAACATACATAGCGTTACGGTGAGCGTGCGTCTGAATCATCTAGGCCTAACAGACCTGACATACCTCAGACCGATCAATCACTCTCACAATTACCAACTACGAGTTGAAAGGAGACAAACAAGGGCTATACTTGCGCCAACGAGGGACAATGGAAGTGCTGAAATACTACAGATAGTCCGATTATCGATAGTTCTCGATATTAAAAAAAAACTATCGATACCATCGATAGTTTTTGTGATTATTAATTTGCGTTTTTTTAGTTTAAGGTGATTAAAAAACTGCAATCTCAAATTCGAATTGTACCAAATATATTTTAATAACATAAAAATGTTATAATTGTTAGATAAAAATAGAAACTTTGGCTTAAAAATTTATTAAAAAACTAATACAATACTAATGTGTAAATACCGAGGCATGGTTGAAATAGCGAATTCAAGTTTTATTGGATTGAGATATCAGATTGGTAACCAGAAAATATTCCTCCAACCCCGTATTCCTTTCTATTCGTGAAATCACAGCTCAAGGTAAATCATGCACATAGTTACTAAAATCGAGAAAAAAGGTGAAGAAATCTTTATCAGCTGGGTGATAACATTTTTATTTTAAGATAACTATGAGAGATGACCCTTTTGTGGTGGTACACTCATGAAGATATTTTAACTTTACATAGCAATAATTTTACATAGTCAATTTCAATGATTATCAAATGATTTTATATAATTTTAACGAATTTCCACTATACGGAAGAAACTATTACCGTAGGTCTCAAGGTAAGACCTAAGCGCGAGACCATGATAACTTTTTGTTTTGGGGCTACCAGAAGCAACACACTTGTTTGAATTTTTATATACATATATATAGATCTCTGAGCACGATAGCGGCCGTAAATATGGTCCGATCTTAATGAAATTTAGTACAGACGTGTAAAGTGGTAATCGCTCGGACGAGATTGTGAACCAGCCCGATCGGACCACCGGAAGGGGGAGTAAAGGGGGATAAAACACCCCAAAAATGGGTTTTTTGAGTGTTTTACATAGGAAAATAAAATTTATCGAATTTTTACATTACAGTTTTTTACATTACATTACAGAATTATTAGTTTTTCTTACATTGAGGGAGCACTAAAACGAATATATCCACTAACAACTCAAATTCGAAAATGTTGACGAAAACAACACTTTCTCCATATACTATGTATAGGGGGAGAAAGTAAAAAGTGGTGGCATTTTATTTTAATATGTAATTATATTACTTTTTATATGTTTTTTATTGTAATAATTGATAATTTATTGTTTTTTTAATTCGCTGAGTACGCTTGATCGCTGCGACGGGGGTATTTACATAATTAAATATATTACACGAATCTCATCACGTATAAACATCAAATTTGTTGCATACATGTCCACTATGTTATGAAATTCATAAGTTATGAAGCTGCGAAAGGTACCAAGGTCGAGGTTTATGTTCTATTCGAACACTGTTCACCCATCTGAATGCAATTATCACGTGACGTCGGTGTGACCTCATTCGAGCCTCTCTCAATGTACCGGCAAATGTTATCTACAATTCTGCTATACCGTTATCGAATAATTGAATTGGAAAAATGTTCTTAAATGATCTTTTTGGTATATTGAAACCCCAAAATGTTTTTTATCTCAATTAGAGCATATTCCAAACCTTTTTATGGCGACCTTATATTACCTTCCAAAAAAGTATTTGCAGCCAATCGCTTCAATTTTATAATCATCAATAAGTTATTTGGCTACAACAACACATGCAACCCACAAAAAGTTAATTTCGGAAACAATCCATTCAAACAATGAATTTCGGATAATCTCTGTTCATTTTAAGTATGCCTAAGATCCATTTTAATTTATCTTTTCGTTATCTTGAAGCAAACTTCTTGCATTAAAATGTAAAATGGTTAACCAGACTCGCTCTTGCAAATATTTTTGGATACAACTGTACAATTCCCTAAACCAAAGTAAAACTTATTGACAGCATTTAATAATTTTGCACCCCCTATGGGGTGCACTGAATGTGGAATTTACATTAAATTATAGTATTATAAAAACTACTTTACGAAGATCGACATCTTTACCGAGCGCATCAATGCCTCCAAAGATAATGTTGAAGAGAATAATACCTTGAAGTGACTCCGGAGTGTTCTCGGTCTCCCGTTTTTGGATTTTAAGGGGGCAAGTACGTCGTTTGTAAAATATTTAATGCCCAAATCACTCATTGATGCCAGAGGGAGACGATTTGCTGACCTTCTTGTGGATACGATATGGAAGACGGAGTTATTTTTCCACCTAAACCTGGGTATCTTTTCAAAATCATACAGTTAAAATTACACGTATTTTAGTATTAAATTGAAACACTCCCAACAAAATATGTTCACCTTTAATGGGAGCTGCTAAATACGTAAATTTCGATTGTACAATGAATGATGAATATTGCACTGGAAAGGCCACGGAGACTGTCTGGAAAGCCTAAAGGAAGGCCACAAAGAACTCAAACGTACAAGAAAAAACTATTTCAATGGTGCAATGTACCAAAGGCGTTTCTCTCGATTGCATGCAAGAAGTACGATTAGTGCATCATTGGTGACCGAAACTTAATTTTATGTGAGAAATAATTGTATTATTATTCAATAGCTTTAGAGTTTTGTAAAAAAAAACAATCCAGTCTTAATTTCGTGTTACGTGAAATTATACAGCATATACCACTTAGTAATTGATGAAAATTAATAAACCAAATAATAAAACAATTAATTTTAGTTTAGTTTTATTTCAGACATTATAATCTTAGCTAATAGAACAAAAACAAATAACACTTGACCATGTGTTATAAAATAATTAATAATAAATACAGACAATAAGGACTTTCATATATAACGCGCTCCTTTTTTTACAAATTTAAATGCTTGGGTGGACACCTATTTCTTCTACAGCGCCTTTCTACATCGGTTGTTGCAATTGCCTCCTTTCCATTTTCTTGCTTACCATTTTGCTCTTCTCTTCCTTCTTTTCGTATGAATAATGTTTCTACGAAAAACTTTATCATCTTTTTCCATCCTGATCAGGTAAGATCGAGGTTGTAAGAGTTTCTTTTCCACAGTCCCTTTTTCCCAATTGGAATCATTTACATTTTGTACCCATACTCGTTCACCTTCTTCATACTTCGTGATTTCTTGATTGACTGTTATAATAAATACTTTGTTTGTACTAATTTTCTTTCATCTTATTGTACACTTCATCATTAACAATTAGGCTTTAGTTTTTTTTTTTTTTGTACTGGAAGTTCGGATCGAAGATTTCTGTTCATGAGAAGCTGTGCTGGTGATACATTCAAACTTGCTAGTAGAGTATTTCTGTAGTTCAACAAATATAATTGAATGTCTTTCTTCTCTTCCCAGGCTTTCTTCAACATTGTCTTGGCAATGTCAACACCCTTTTCGGCTAGTCCGTTACTCTTAGGATGGTAAGGACTTGAAGTATGAATCTCAAAATTCCTGAGCGAAGCATTTGAATTCATAACTACTGAAAGGCATGTTATCAGCGATAACAATAGCTGGTATTCCATTACGACAAAATATATCTTTTAACTTTGAGATTATCTCAGAACTAGTCTTTGTATTTAACTTTACAATTTCAAGCCATCTTGAAAAATAGTCAATTAGAATGAAGTAGGTTTACCAGCATGTTCTGCTATGTCTACTCCGACCTTATTGAAAGGAATCCCTGGGATTTCATGGTTCATAAGTGAGTCTGTCTTTAGTATTTGATTTGCTATATTTTAAGCACATCGTACAACCAAAAATGTACGATTCAATATCTGACATTATACCTGGCCAATAAAAATAGTTTCTAGCATTCAGTTTTGTTTTTACAGTTCCAATGTGAGTTTCATGGAGCAATTGAAGGATGTATCTTCTCAAGTTTGAAGGCACGATCAATCTGTTCTGGTAGTAAAAAAGTCCATTTTCAAAACAATTTCATTTTTCAATTTGAAATAATGCTTGATTTCTCCTTGTTCTGTACACTTTAACGGCCAGCCATTTTTATACCATTTTGTCAACATTCCTAGAGTTTCATCATTTTCTTTAGCTTTTTGAAATTCTAGTGTTTTCTCCTCTGACATTGACAATTCACAAACACTCAAAGTATGAATAAAATCCTTCATAGATTTATCTTCTTGTTGAAATTTCCTTACTATATTCCTTGACAACAGGTCAGCTATGTACATCTTTTTTCCTGAATGATATTTCAGTGTAAAACTGTAATCAATCAGCTTAAGCTTCAATCTTCTCAGCCTATTGTTCTTTATACCATTCATACTTTTCTCCATGATTGATAAGAGTGGCATGTGATCAGTATATACTGTGGCATTTTCATGGCCATATATGTAATAATGAAATCTATTACAGGCAAAAGTAATTGCCAACATCTCCTTTTCAATCTGTGCATATTGAAGTTCAGCACTGCTCAAACAGCGAGATGCAAATGACACTGGTTTGCCACTTTGTAACATGCAGCAGCCTATTGCATCTTTTGAGGCATCACACTGTATGTCAATGGGGAGCTTTTCGTTAAAAGCTGCAGGCACTTGATGAGTACAAATTATTTGTTTTAGCGTATCCAATGATTTGGTGTAGCGTTTGGTCCATTGCCAGTTCACATTCTTTTTCAATAACTCTCAAAATGGAGCAGTTAACTCAGCCAGATTTGGAATGAAATTTCTTAAATAATATACCAGGCCCAATAGTTGTTGTAACTCAGTTTTATTTGAAGGATTTGCCAACATTTTAATTGATATATCTTGTCTGGGCCAGGGGACATTCTATCTTTATTAAAAATCATACCAAGATACATTTACACATACATACTTCATATTCACAATACTGCAACTTATTAATATTTAATTTTATGTTGTATTTCTTTGCTCGTTCAAATACTTTTTTTAGTATGTGTCAACTTTATCTTTTGTATTTCCAGCGATGCATAAATCATCAAAATATATCGATACACCAGGAATATCCCCAAAATACTTTTATACTTTGAAATACCTTTGAAATATTTTCGGCATACATGTAAGCCCGAATGGAGCCTCCAAAAGCGATACGTACCGAATACTGTACTAAAAGAACACAGTTTACTAGATTCACAATCCAATTTTACATAATAGAACCCATCTTTGATGTCAAGAACCGTAAAGAAATGTTTACTGGACAGGGCGGGAGCTAGTTCTTCTAATGTAGGAATAGTGTACTTCTCTCTTATAATATACTTACTCAATTCTTTAGGATCAATAAAGAGTCTAAGTAAACCATTTGGTTTTTCCACAATAGCAATATTGTTTACCCATTCAACTGGCTCATCTACAGGAACTATAATTCCCTTACTTTCTAAGTCATCGAGGGGTGTCCTTGAACTTATCTCTTATCTTCAGCGGAATTCTTCTCGCAGAACAAATTTTTGGTCTAGCATTTTGGGCTTAGGTCTAATTGTACATGAGTCAGGGAAACAGCCACCCCATAAAAAACCTCTTTATTTTGCAAATAAACGTCATTTTTGTTTATGCTCTGTAAAACATCTACTTTTCTTATTAAGTTTAATTCAACACAAGTACTTAAACCCATTATTGGATTTTTGCAATTTCTTACAATCACAAATTCAACATTATGAAGCCGATAAATTAAATTTACTCTCAACCAAACATTTTAACTTCCCTACAGGTTCGACAGTAAACCCTCCAAAAGCTTGTAGCTTTATGTTACATTTCTCTAATTTGGAATATAATCATCTGTTGTCTTTAATAAATGAGTACGGACGTATATTTACTTCTGCCCCTGAATCTAATTTAAATTTAACATCAACCCCTTCAACTCTAAAAACTTCGTTTCAAGATTTAATACCATCAGCAGTAGTCTCATTTACAGAAAAACAATCTAATGTTAAATTCTCACATTGTTTCACTCCCTTATTGAATGTTTCTGCGTTAGTTTTACACATGGAAGCAAAATTATTTAATTTATTACATTTATTGCATGTTTTCCCAGAAGCTGGACATACTGCTTGCTTACTATGAAAATAGCCACACTTTGAACACTTCAAATCATTTGTCTTATTAAGGTTACTTGATTCCGGCATAAATGTAGGAAAACCTGCACTAGGAAATGAATTAGGTCTAGGAGTGCTTCTACTTACAACATTTATTTAGTTGCGGTCCTTGAATTCAGCCCGGTCATCCTTTGAGTTACTACTGTTCTCTACTTCATGTATCTGGTTGAAGTCTCTTACTTCTACACTGAGAAAAATTTAGTCCTGAAATACGTGGAAAATACACGTAAGTAAGGGTGTGCGGGTTACCCACTGCAATCTGGACCCGGCTCAATGCTCCGGCAGTGAGGCCGCCACACGGAAAATCAGGACTTAGTTTGTCTACATAGTTATGACGTCACTGGCTATGACGTCATTCCTGTCGGTTGTAAGTCCTGCCGATCAGAGTTGGCTCTCGTAATTGCAGAGACTTTTCTCAGAATATCCTGCGATTCATTTTGCCTTCACCACAGTTTATCACAGAATATACTTTCCTATTCTCGTACAATACAACCGATTTCTATGCACTGACTTACCTAGTCTCTGCATTTACCGGTATTTTTGACTTAAAATCATTAAAAAATGTCTGGATCCTTCCAGCGGTCACCCATCCAAGTTCTAACCACGCCCGATGTTTCTTGACTTGTATGTTCAGGTGAAGACTGCTATATCTATTGCGTTACCGCTCTCTGTTGACGAATGTAGTTGTTGAATAGCATTTGAAGAAGTTATAAGTGCAGTTTTACGCCTAATGGTACTTCTCTACAGTGACAATTTATTGCGTAATTGAGTCTAGATTAGCCCTCCATACGTGTCGTGCGTGTTTCCCGGTACCGAAATTTTTATAAAAAGTAATTTTTGTTCGTTGTGTGTGTCAATCAACTTGTGTTACGTGGGTATGTGCATGCGTCATGATGGTTTTTAATGCTTCTTGACGACTTCCACTGAAATGAAATTTGATTTCCATCGCCTGAGGAAGATCTCTCTGAGATTGTAACTGTCGTAGCCCATAATATGAGACCACAAAGGATCACTTTGACAGTACAAGGTATTTACACCATTAATAGTTACAATTTATTGCCCTGACATATTTATTTGATACCTTTATAAGTGGCAGCAAATCAATGCAAGGCTATACTCGACCTGCATTCTATTTCTCATAATTCATCTTGTTTAAGACTTTATTGCTTAAATCCCTGACTTTATTAAAATCGAATCAGGATTTAAACAGTGCAATTACTTGTTTTGGTGATTTGTTCGTATAAACTTTGGGCAGATAAAATTAATCTTAGGTCTAAAACTGATCAATGCGTCCTTGCAACTATTTAAAAATAAACAATATTTAACATAAGTAACTGCTGACGAATAAAACGATTTGATTTTTTTCAAAAATCTGAACTTTTTTCTGAAAAACTGGAAATTTGATATTCTTTTGGACGTTTCACTGCCATTTACTTTATATATATTTACTATCAATGGTACTACAGTAAGTATATCTGTAAAAAACTTTAATAACATTTGTATTATAGAAACCAAATGTTGTTTTTCAAACTTATATCACATTTGTAAATTTTCAATCCCAAATATAAAACTATCACAACGGACTTAAAATCAATCCAGATTTGGTTAAAAAATATTTATTCGATTGAAATCAAATATTTGATGATAGTGCGAACTAAAACAAGGTAAAGACTAACTGCTTTTACCAAATCATATGGAAATAATTTTGAAGTTCTCATCCATACGCCTATCGTAAATGCAGTGGGCTGCAGGCAGAAAGTAATTATGGATAAACTTATGACGTGTTTTGTGACGTATACAAACCATCTATGACGTCACTTTAATGTTTTTCCTTAAAATCACGGTAAATTCCCTGATTATTTGCAAATACGGCAGTTCGAGCGTAATTGCAGAGAAAAAGTTCTTAAAGAAGGACTGCGAGTCCTGCGTCTGTACTAATGTCCAAAACTCTGCCGAGTCATTGAGCTGGGTCCAGACACAACACTCCTGTACGTGAGCCAAGTCCTTATTTACGTATTGCGAGTACAGATTCTAGACTTGGGGCAAAAACTCTGCTTTTCCGCTAAGATATTTTTCTCAGTGTATTATTCGTAAATTTGACTGTGCTGCTTCTACTGACTTGCAAATTGATATGGTTTTTTTCAAATGATAAATCTTCTCTTAGCAGTCGTTCTTTTACACTTTTGGATTTAATTCCCAGAACTATTTGTGCCCGTAGTAGTTTTTTCACTTGGGATTCACACTCTTTGATAAGTCTTTTAAGATCTGAGAAGAATTTATCAAAAGGCTCGTCCAGTTGTTGTTTTCTTGAAAAGAAATTTTTAAAATATCCATGATTTCATCTTTCTGTGGAAGGCAGTGTTCTTCCAAAACACTAAGAATTGATAAAACTGTTTCAGTACTTTCATCTTCGCAGGTCAGCGTCTTGTATAGATTCTGTGCCTCTACCCCTAGTAAGTTCTTCAATCTTGCTACTTGTACATGTCTAGGTTTCTTATCTGACTCAGTAGCAGAGAAGTAAATAAGAACTTCTTCTTTGAAAGTCTTGAAATTTTCTGCAATATTACCATCTAGACTCAATATGTTTGGTTTATTGAATTCCATTTTTTTAGTTCTCCACACTATATTTCACCATGATGAAAATTAATAAACCAAATAATGAAACAATTATTTTGGTTTAGTTTTATTTCAGACATTATAATCTTAGCTAACAGAATATCAACAAAAACGAAAATAACACTTGATCATAAGTTATAAAATAATTAATAATAAATGCAGACAATAAGGACATTCATATATAACAATAATAAGACTTAGTAGAGTGCTTTAAAAGAGTACAGACATGACTAAAATTGGAATTATTAATTAACTTTAACACGGCCAGAGGGAGCATTACGTACATCGATGCTCGTTAAAATCAGACCGTTTTGTCAGGGGAGCGTTATGCTGCTGACGTTACCTGCTAGGGGAGAGCAGTCCACATTCAGTAGAAAACTTTCCTTTCAACATACTTGCCAAAGAGTAATATAGCTAAAATACCGGGTGTCTCACCTAAAGTGCACAAATAGCTAACTTTTTAATTATAAATCTGACAAAGAACTTCTTATAGGGGACTTCCCTTTATTTTTATATCTGCTTTTTGGAGTCACTAATACCAGATTATTTATCCATCTCAAAGGGCCAGGCCTAAGTTTGTCCTCTCATATGAATCACTCAATTTACAGTCATCTGATGATTTTTCTCAACTTCAAGACCAAATCAGTCTATTTATTTCTTGAAATTGGGTAAGTAATTAATAATAAGCTTACAACAATATGTCGAGTTTTCACTCGTTTTTCAACCTAAACGTTACAAAACCACTTTTGGTTTCTTGATCTGTATGTTTAAAGCAAGCAAACTTTCATTAAGGTTTTCTATGACCATAAACATACTGATGGAATACTTTTGTTTAGGCTGAATAAAAGCAAGAAAAGTATGATACAATTTCATTATAAGTATAGATAATCTTTGTTGTTTATCTGGAAGTTAACCCCTTCCTCTACATTATCTTTTCACAAAAAAAATCCATCGAAATTAAACACTTAATTTTATATTGGACCATATTATGGCAATGTCATGACTAGGTGGGGCCTTTGTCGACAGATCCACTGAAAGACCACCGGGCAGTAGATGCAATATGAGCTACCTTAACCCATTCAGTGAAAAGGTTTTGCGGTTCACCTCTCCTTGCCATCATTCTACAAATATTTGGATTTTTTGCTGATTGACTCTGTTAATTTTTTAATTTGAATGTCTAAGGAATGTAACATAAGGTCATATGGGCTGCCATTTGAGGTCAACTGGGTAGAAGATTAGTAGTGTGGCCTAAAATATGGCCACGGTTTTTAGTAGAACCTAAAATATGGCCGCGATTTTCCAATATGGTGGACTACTTTGATTTTTTTATAGAATACCCCGTGTTATATATAGTGTGTTTGAATTTTATGGTTAATTTTAGGAACTTTTTGTTCTTTCTCATTCTTTCCTAAACCCAATGATTCAGGAGATATGAGCAGATAAAGTTTGAATTTTACCCATTTAAAATGCATTGTGTCCATTTAAATGTGCTATCTGATGTATTCCTTAGAAGTAAAAGCATATTCAAAATAAAGCATTTCCAAGAGAGAATCTTGAATAAAAATTATTTGATGATTTAATCTAGACTAAAACAACATTTTAAGGCACTTTTATTCTTCAGCATATCATAGTGATAGTCACAGTCATAGTCATAATCATTAAACCCCCCCCCATAATCATATGAATGGCGGGGGGTTGTTTGCAGTTTATTCCGTCTTTAAACAATACAATTATTGTGATAGACATCGTCAATAAAAGTTATGACGAAAATTAAATGTATAAATAGGGTACAGCAAGTAGATAAGTAATACATGTTTTATTAAATCCTACCGTTTTCGGTATACAATCTACCAAAAATGTCTCAAAGCATTTTAAATAGGAAAAATCTAATATTAACTGTTCTTACCTACTTAAACATTGGTTTAGAAAATAATGAGAAAGAATAAAAAGTTCCTAAAATTAAGCGTAGAACCCAAAAACGCCATAAAATAGGGTGTTCCATAAGAAAAATCAAAGTCTGCTATATTGGAAAATGGCGGCCATATTTTTAAATTTCGAAGTGACTCCAAAAAGCAGCTCTAAAAATAAAGGGAGTCCCCCGTCAGAAGTTCTTTGTTCGATTTATAACAAAAGAGTTTGCTATTGGTTCACTTTAGGCGAGACACCCGGTATATCATGTAATACTTTTTCCTACCACTTCGTGGAAACATTGCCACACCTGTAAACAGTACGCAAAATGGTTCATTTCCGCTTTCATTTCATTCCCGCTCGCTAAATCAGGGTTACATGATAGGTTAAGGTGGCATACAAGAGAGATAACTATGACGTCAAGCACAAAAGACCAGTTTCTATTGGCCAGATATCCCATGACACTCACCGTATTCTAAATTCTAGTTGCCTTGTTCTAAATAAGCTGATTTCATTGTCACCGTTTCTATCTCAACTTCCGGTTCGTTTCAATAGATTAAGCAAACATAACCTCAATGAACTTTTGTGTACAGGTTAGTTGAGTTAAAGTCCGACAACTTTGAAAAGAGCCAGCCCACAGTTGCATTTTTGACTGGCATTCTAAAACACAACGGAATTTTGTTAAACCGTTTAAGAATGATCATTTAGGGCCTAAGAGGAACCTAAATGCTAATTTCAGGATTCTAGGTCTTGCGGTTTTGGAAATAAGACCTAGAAATCGATTGGTAAAAGGCTCTTTTATAAGTTGTCAACCTTAAACAGTTTACATACTGGTGATAGGAAAAATGCTGTGTGTATTTCGAGCACAAATAGTCATTGCCGCCCTCGAAACGTATGGCCGCACTCAGGTAACGCTACAATTCTCGAGCGGCAATGACGTACTTTGCGCTCTTAATACACAAATAGCTATTTCCATGCCCCATTGTACCCTTATCTTATTCACAGTCGACGCTCGGCGGAGGGGTGAGCGCCGGCCTCGGTTGTGCGAGTGGAGAGTTGCTCAGCTGTTGTGGAGCCTCCTCAGATGCAAGTAAGTATTCAGGGTGTTAAAAACATCCCCTACTGGGATTACAGGTTTTAGTTGAATAATTTTGTATATTTAATTTAACTTAATTGAACAAAATTTTTTTTGGATGCACTCGTAATCATCCGCGCTTTTGTTTGTTAGAATTCTGGTGAAGTTAAATGTTATATTATAGAGACCCGAACTCCTTTTGGGTAAAATTGCGCTCTGGTGTTGTGTGACATTGGGATATAAAAACGTCTGTTTTTTTTACACGAAACTTATTGTGATGCTGATACTTTGTGCACGTTTGAAAACCATGTGCTATATAGATATTAACATACGGTGGATCTAAAAGCCAGTTTTATATGATTACTAGCAGTTGCCCGTGGCTTCGCTCACGATAAAAATTACAGCTGATCTTACTTCTGCTCTTGAACTATCAAAGTGTAGGATTCACAGCTGTTTACATCTCAGTATTTGTGCTATAAAAGTTGTAAGTGGCATTGTCATGAACAGCTGGATGATTCTTTTGTTTACTTTTTCGTTGTTATTTGCAACTCATATGACACCATGTTAAAAATTATCAACTTTAAATTTATTTTTTTTTTAAAGATTTGCGTTTCTACAGCAAATTCAACCACGTAGGTGAACTTAAAAATAAAAACTACACCTACATGCAAAATTCTATCAAAATCGTTAGAGCCGTTTCCGAGATAAGATTTATAAATATATATACAAGAATCGCTCATTTAAAGTAATAGGACTTAGCGGGACCTTGCGGCTATACTAGTTACTTTTTGTTTATTAACGTGGGGGACATATGCCTGTTGCGGAAAAACATTAGTTAAATTTCCCTCCCTCTCGCGCTTCATAGTTGTATTAATTCTACAATAGAAGTAAAACGTCGGTTGGAAAGATGTAAAGTAAAATAAATCAAGAAAATACGACAGCCAAACTTCAATGTATATACAGCAACAGAAACAAATTAAAATATTTTCGCGCAATTTTAAAGGCTAAAAAATACTATCAGAAAACCACTTATAGGTACTGATAACGAGATGTTACCCGTGGCTTCGCCCACGTTCAAAGTAATTTGAAACAGCTGTGATTGCTCCTGCTCTTTTTTGTACCTGTCAATTGGAATTGTGTTTATTTGTTTACATCCTTCTGCCTGGTTCGATACGTTGTTTCAGCTGACTTACATAACATGACAAACAAACCTTACATACGACTTACATAATATGACAAACAAACAAAATCAAAAACTTTCATAATTAAAATATCAGTAGGATTCAAGACTGCAATAACACATCTAACCATTATTTATTTGTTGATCAACTGATAATTTTGGATATTAAGTAATTTTACATTGGGAAACAGACCAAAATTTTAACTAATTTTAAATATTTTTAAATTACTAAAAACATTGATGGGTTTATTGATGTAAAATTACATAATTTACATAATTTACTTGATCTAAAACGGGCGAAACTTTGATATCCGAGTCCATCGTATCTATCGATGTTTACAATCGTTCTTCACCATCGAATGCCGATAGTGAAGTATCGATTCTAATCATCATTGTAAACGATCTCCCATGATATATTAGTAACGATAAATTATTTGATCATCAATGTAGGTATAGGTTAAGTACATGTTTGTAATCATGATAATAACTAAACACTTATTAATACATTCAAATAAACAAGACTTTCCTATAAAACTAAAACTTAACCAAAACCAATAACAAAATGGCAATTATATATTAAAACATTGTTGATTTACACTTACACTCATAAAGAAATGGTCATTACTCCTGTGGTACACAGTTATAGAACACGAAACTCTGTTAATGTTGGTTCACAAGTGCCTAGGGCAGTAAGATCTATTTGTCATTATAACTCATATTTTATAGCGAATTTTATCTATAGAAACATTCCAACGGATATTAGAAATCTCCAGGCTCCTCTTAAAGTTTTTAAAAAAGTCGTTGACGACTGGCTGTTCGAGGTCGGCTCTGAGCATGCTGAGGTCCTCATCCGTTCAGAGTACTACAATGACTAATACATAGTAGGCCTACTGTACTGACTAAATGACTAAACTTGACCGTCAATCACTGGCATCAATTCAGTACCACTTGTTGCATCAAAATTGTTATTTTTTTTTCTTTTTTCCTCCTCTTTTTGGTTGTTTTTTAGAGAGTAAAGCGTGCCTTTACCAATTGCAAATTTTTGTGTATTTTGTTTGTAGCTGTTTCAGTTTTTTTTTTCTCTTTCTGTTATAAGGTTTATGTTATATTTTCATATTAGTCATTAATGTACACACTTTCACTTTTAGTCTAAGAACTCGTTCTCACGCACAGACCTTCAGGCCCATGTGAGAACTTTTTTTTTCCGTACAAAATTTTTGTTATATTATGTAAAAAAATATTTTGGAAATAAATATGATTCTATTCTATTCTATTCTTCAATTGACCGGGCAGACGACACAACACACGATGACACTGACAACGAATCAACTAAGTGCAAGATGGCGAACAGTGTGGAATAAGTTTTGAGTGTGTTAAGTTAGTGAAAAATAGTTGAGTTATGAGTTATGTTATGTTATGTTATTTTTGTTAGTATATAATGAGTTTTATTCATATCGTTAGAATAGTACAGGTTTCTTCATAGTGATGTTAGATGTTGATATGTTTTGTTGATATATCACCTGATAAATATTGTATTCGGTTTCGTTACTTGTAGAATCGACATAACTTCGACAAATCGATTGTAAACATCGATAGATACGATGGAGTCGAATATCAAAGTTTCGCCCTAAAACGTCATTTAACTATAATTCCTCTTAGTTATAACGTGTTGTAAACTATGTTTATAATCAACATCGATTTTACACGTAAATTTGACGATCCAGAAAATCCCGGGATTGAGCCTGAGAATCCCGGATTGAATGTGCCCTCAAGTCATGCGGGATCCCGAGATAGGATTCCCTAGCCTAGCACAAAATTTAAACACCTCGTGACGTCATCAGTCGACGGGAAAGCAGCAGCTCGTCTGTAGCCTCCAGTTGGCTAAAAAATGTATCTCGGCCAATCAGATAGTTTTTATAACAGACCTCTACATTTGAGGCTATATTTGTATCCAGTAGGCTAATAGGCCAAGATGTAAAATGTTTGGTTGGTGACATCACACGATCTGGTTGTGTAGAATTTTGGCCGTCAGGCCGGCCGCACACTGCCGCGACAAAACGTCTGTCTTTGATCATCAGGCCGGCTGCACACTGCCGCGACAAAAAGTCTGTCTGTGGTCGTCAGGCCGGCCGCACATTGCCGCGACAAAACGTCTGTCTTTGATAGTCAGGCCGGCCGCACAATGCCACGACAAAACATCTGTCTTTGATCGTCAGGTCGGCCGCACACTGCCACGACAAAACGTCTGTCTTTGGTCGTCAGGCCGGCTGCACAAAACCACGACAAAACATCTGTCTTTGATCGTCAGGTCGGCCGCACACTGCCACGACAAAACGTCTGTCCTTAGCCGTCAGGCCGGCCGAACACTGCCACGACAAAATGTGTGTCTTTGATCATCAGGCCGGCCGCACACTGCCGCGAAAAAACGTCTGTCTTTGGTCGTCAGGCCGGCCGCACACTGCCGCGACAAAACGTCTGTCCTTAGCCGTCAGGCCGGTCGCACACTGCCACGTCAAAACGTCTGTCTTTGGCCGTCAGGCCGGCTGAACACTGCCGCGACAAAATGTCTGTCTTTGGTCGTCAGGCCGGCCGCACACTGCCGCGACAAAACGTCTGTCTTTGGTGGTCAGGCCGGCCGCACAATGCCGCGACAAAACGTCTGTCTTTGATCGTCAGGTCGGCCGCACACTGCCGCGACAAAACGTCTGTCTTTGATCGTCAGGCCGGCCGCACAATGCCGCGACAAAACGTCTGTCTTTGGTCGTCAGGCCGGCCGCACACTGCCACGACAAAACGTCTGTCCTTAGCCGTCAGGCCGGTCGCACACTGCCACGTCAAAACGTCTGTCTTTGGCCGTCAGGCCGGCTGAACACTGCCGCGACAAAACGTCTGTGTTTGGTCGTCAGGCCTGCCGCACACTGCCGCGACAAAACGTCTGTCTTTGGTCGTCAGGCCGGCCGCACAATGCCGCGACAAAACGTCTGTCTTTGATCGTCAGGCCGGCCGAACACTGCCACGACAAAATTTCTGCCTTTAGCCGTCAGACCGGTCGCACACTGCCACTTCAAAACGTCTGTCTTTGGTCGTCAGGCCGGCCGAACACTGCCACGACAAAATGTCTGTCTTTCGTCGTCAGGCCGGCCGCACACTGCCGCGACAAAACGTCTGTCTTTGATCGTCAGGTCGGCCGCACACTGCCGCGACAAAACGTCTGTCTTTGATCGTCAGGCTGGCCGCACAATGCCGCGACAAAACGTCTGTCTTTGGTCGTCAGGCCGGCCGCACACTGCCGCGACAAAACGTCTGTCTTTGGTGGTCAGGCCGGCCGCACAATGCCGCGACAAAACGTCTGTCTTTGATCGTTAGGTCGGCCGCACACTGCCGCGACAAAACGTCTGTCTTTGATCGTCAGGCCGGCCGCACAATGCCGCGACAAAACGTCTGTCTTTGGTCGTTAGGCCGGCCGCACACTGCCACGGTAAAACGTCTGTCCTTAGCCGTCAGGCCGGTCGCACACTGCCACGTCAAAACGTCTGCCTTTGGCCATCAGGCCGGTCGCACACTGCCACGACAAAATTTCTGCCTTTAGCCGTCAGGCCGGTCGCACACTGCCACGACAAACGTCTGTCTTTGGTCGTCCGGCCGGCCGAACACTGCCACGACAAAACGTCTGTCTTTAGCCGTCAGGCCGGTCGCACACTGCCACGTCAAAACGTCTGCCTTTGGCCATCAGGCCGGTCGCACAATGCCACGACAAAATGTCTGCCTTTAGCCGTCAGGCTAGTCGCACACTGCCACGACAAAATGTCTGCCTTTGGTCGTCAGGCCGGCCGCACACTGCTGCAACAAAACTCCTTTGTCTTTTGTCGTCAAGTGTCTGACGAAAGACACGTTTAATATTTAGTCTTACAACATATTTTTCAAAGTAGATATTTTGCTTTCACTTGTTGCGTCAGTGTGCGGCCAGCCTCATCTAATCTTTCATACTGCCTTTATTAACATTGTTTCTAAAAACATAATAGAATTGATTTGTTTTAGGTTGTAATCACGTGTGGTGTATACTACCATCGAAACTATATTGTATCCAGTCTGAGATCAACTACCAGGGTAAGGGTCATCAAGAACCTGATTTTTGCGTGGGAGACAATTGATCCTGCGACTAAGAAAATCTTCCTGGAATGTATGTGTTTTACTTTGTCCATTAAAGAGATTTACCTATTTACCTTTGATTTAATCCAAAAATGTATTATTAGTAAATGTCAACTGACCCTAGCCAAAACGAAGCCTAAATAAAGTAATACGAATGTAGTTTGTTATTAAACACTGAAAAATGGAAATCCGATAAAAAGTATTTAAACCGATCAGAAACGTGTGGTTTAGTCTCAAATGATTTGCAATGGCATCAACAATGATTAAAGATTTACGAAGAAAACATCATGAAATACAGGTCTTACTCCGCCTAGTCATTCCACTTCTTTACAGATCTGGAGCATCAGGCAAGATCATAATACCCTCGTTGCAGTAGACCTGCATACTCAGCGAATTTCAAATGTAAAACAACATATTTTAATCCAACATAGCGAGATTTGACATGTTTTCGTTAGCTCCATAAGAATAACACGGGGAATGAGTATGCAGGTTTGCTGCTACATTTATGTTTAAACTGGTTGGTTTTAATTTAATATTTAGTAGATCTGAACTAGAAGAAGCCATTTACCAAGTTTTATCAAGATATGGTGAGAAATAAGCGAGATATAGAATTTTACTTATTTCCCATAAGGTTAACATTGAGACAACGTACTGTGTTTACCACTTTCAATATCTCGGTAACCAATGGACATAGAGCAGTGATTCAAATTACAAAATTGTTTGTTTTTCTGAGCTGAATTCAATGGTGCCAACAAAATTTGGTACATTTTATTTTTCTATGTGAAAAACTCAAAAAACCCATTTTTGGGGGGGTTTATCCCCCTTTACCCCCCCTTCCGGTGGTCCGATCGGGCTGGTTTTCGAACTCATCCGAATAATTACTACTTTACACGCCTATGCCAAATTTCATTCCGATCGGACCATTTTTGCGAGCGCTATCGTGCTTACAGAGACACACACACACACATATATATATATATATATATATACAAATTTGAACGAATGGTGTTTTTGGTATCTGGGGGCACCAA